>VWZL01004435.1:378310-455480 GCA_013396915.1 Stercorarius parasiticus | reverse complement strand
CCCCCCCCTATTGCATTTCAGTTTCACCTGGAAAATTTGTCTGCAGTAGAAGGTATCATTGTGTAAGGATATATTGAAGATAAAAGGGCGACTCAAACAATGCAAAACACTCAGCACAGATAGGACATGTCTCTAACTCTATTTCATCAGACCATGGTGGAATTGTGCAAAAAACCAATGCTATTTCCCAGAATGCTGTGCGTTGTTTTTTTCTAATGTTGTCATCGTTCTTGACTTCACTGCACAGGTTACCAAAAAAGGGTCAGATTTGCCATTTAGGTACTGAAGTACAGTAAAATTTTCAGTGTTTTTGACAGCTTTCACTTAGGTGAAAAGTTTGCTTTGACATGCCATAACTCATCCAAGTCTTCCCATTGCTCTGCAGCAGAACACAAACTAGACCTGTTTTAAGGGCTTTAAATAATCCTTACATTAAGCAAGCTTTCACTTGTTGTGAAGAAGCAAATCAGAATCGGTGAATTACAAGACTGGATTTGGCTCCACATTCAAGCCCAAGCTACATAGTACTTAAAGGGGTTATGTTTGTTTGTTTGTTTGTTTGTTTTTTAAATGCAGACAACGGCTTCCCACTACTCTAAAACCTAATATCGTCTAGAAACTGAAACTTCACTTTTTTTGAGCCATTGTAAGATAGTCATGAGAGGTAGCCAGATCCATTCCTATAGGTCATCTTTCCTAACTTTCTAGGAGAGATGATATTGCAAAAAAGTGCTGGGACGAAGGCAGTTATATTTCAATCATAAAATTTAGGATAAATATACTCAGAACTTCAGGTCAGCCATAGTAAGGAAGGAAAAGGTGCAGCTGGCAATACAATCTGGCTCCAACAGTTATGGATGCCTGGGAAAGAGGTAAATAACCAAGCAGCCTAGAAACCAATTGGATAATTTTATATGCTCTCTGGCACATTTAGTAGATCCCATTTTGCGAGATCTTATAAGAAAAGCATAACTGACACCTGTATCTACTTAAGACACAACAACCCACAAAGTACAGTGGGTGTTTATGTGTTGTTAGTGAAAAAAATAGCCCAGTGGTGCAGAGAGAGTCTTGCAGAGAGGGTGTGTGTGAGTGTGTGCGAAGCAATAGTGAGAAAATTCTGCACCAGAATAGAATTCACCTGACAAAGGCTTAGACGAAGTCATTGATCCATCTCTGAAACACCCAGAGCCCAAATGTAGGAGATAGTGGACGGGTTAACTGCCTGAGTTGCTGATACTACAGTGTTAGATCACGGCAAAAACTCTGTAGGGGAGCCTTAACTTCTGATTTCTTTAAGTTGCAGAGCCAGGGGAATCAGCGTTAGCTTGTCTGCTCATGCTCGCAGTCAAGCAGAAATCTCTCTCAGGTTGAGAGCTCGGGGAGTTTCTTTCCTCAAGGGCAAGAGATGATTGTGGGGGAGCTGCTGGGGGAGGCTGCCTGTGAAAACAAAGGAGAGGAAGAGGAAAGTAAGGTTAGGGGTGATAGAGGACTGAGGATTCTGGGGATATTTGTGAACAGTTTCTCCCTGAAGTTAATCAGAATATGGTTATCAGAATATCTCAGCAGAGATAGGGCATTTCTGCATTTTTAAAGAGTAAAAATTATGATCCAGGGCGTAGTACCTTAGAGAGATTCTTCAGCCTATTTCAGTATCTTCCAGTGCACAGACCTAGCTGGTGGTGAAACTACAATTTTTTATGGCTTTCACAGGAAGGGAAATAGGGAATAATTTTAGGATAAGATAGTTACACTTAATAAACTAGCGTAATTACTGGCAAGTCCTGAACGCGATTACGTAATGTGTGTTTAAATAGATATAAATTTTGGTCCAAATCTTTCCGTTTCTCTCCGCTGCCTTATACCTGTACAGAATACTGAAATCATCTGATTCAAGCTAGATGCCTTTTGGGAAATTAAAAATCTTTGGATTTATTAATAGTGTATTAAAATAATTTAATTAATATTGAACCTCCAAAACCCATCTGTTTACACCAAAAAAACCCCAAGCAAGCCTCAAAGCACAGAGATGATGTTTTGCCTTGCTAAGTTTGTTCATAAAAATCAACATATTTCCTTGGAGGGATAGAAAGAAATCATCTTTGGAATGAAATAGTTTCATGATATTGTCTTGGAGAGAAGAAAATTCTCAGATTCTTCGTTATGTAAAACTTACCTGTCTCTTCAGTAAGAGTAAATCTCAAGCTCAGATTTATCTCAGAAATTATGCAGTTTACTATAGTTTTCTTCAGGGCTCTTCTCAGTTGATGATAAATTTGTACTTGTAAAAGCTAACTTTCTTTAGAAGTTGAGAAATAAAAGATTTAGCATAGTGATGTGCTCCCAGCCCACCTGTGAGAACGTGCTGATTCCAGGAAACTGCTCTTTTCTCCACTCTAACTGTGTTCTGTCCTCCAGCCCACCTCATTTTGTTGGAAACTAAAGCTTCACAGCTTCTCCAATTCTTCATTGCTCCTAATAAATAAACAAATAAATAAATCCATCACAATTGCAGGCATAGCTAGCAAATCCTGGATTGTTCTTAGGAGCGATACGGCAAATATTGCCATAGTTCTCTCACAGGTAGTTACAGTGTTCCAGCCAGAAGCGGTAGTTCTCTGAGTGAAAACTATAAATCATAGCTTGATTTTACTGGCAGTAAATCTGTCTGGTTCACCTTATGTTTGTATGTTAACAAACTGTCATCATTTTAAATAAATTCTGCACAGACATATAAGATTCTGAAGCCATTTGGCCAAGTTCTGTTTTCGTTAATTCTGGATTCGTAACAGGGTCTCTGGGATGCCTTTCAGCACCCTGCTCCATCCTTCTGTGTTCTCACAAGGGAAAGAGATTTAAAGATTCAATTGGTCAGACTCAGTTTCCCCTTTTTTTTTGCCTTTTTACAAGCCTTGAAATTAACATTTTATTTTTGAACTGAAGCTTTATTGACACTGATAAAGACTCACAGACAGATTGTTATAATATTTGAACAACTTTAATCTAGTTATTTTTTTTCAAAGAGGTTTTTTTCCTTGCAGCCAGGTTGAACGGGCTGATTTCATGCCCTGTTCCAATGTTTACTGACGTGAAAGTGAAGTCTGCCACCTATTTCAACTTAATTAATGCATTGGTTTGGACCTGTAAGTAATTTACACTCTTGTATAATGAAAACTGTTGGAGGGGGTTATTTTTGGCCTCTTTTAGCTACAGTAAACAGGTCCACTGTTTTTATTAGGTTTAGTAGTCAAATTACTTATGCAAATATACCAGACAGGTTGTTAGTTTTCAAGAGTCTGATGCAAAGCCCATTAAAATCAATATGAGTCGTCCCATTCACCTAAATGGGCTTTAGAGCAAGCTCTAATACGACTGAGTTAATGCTGCGCAATAGCATGTGGTAACTTTATTTCATGCTTCCTGGTGTTGACTTTAATGCCAAAGTCTACTAGTCTTAATTACAATTCACTGTTACAGGTGATATATAAACACAAATGGAGACCTACTCTGCACCAGACATCTTGGTGCCTGAACAAGAAAGGCGGAAAGGACAAAGATAGCATGGAGGTGGTGTTTCATTCAAATTAAGCATGTTTGTGTGTTTCTGGCAGTGCTAATGACTATGTAACACAAACATTTATTTTATATTAGCATTTGGGTAACAGCAGTTATCTGTGTTATCCTGTGACTGAATTCCTGTGATTCGTGTGCAAAAAGTTTACAGTGCTGACCCATAAAGTTCGGCAAATAGGATCAGTACATGCCATGGATGACAAAGACAGTAGTAAAACAAAGCGTATCTGTACAGAAAATGTTCATCAAACAACAGTAAGCCTTCAACAAATCCCTATCCCACAAATATGTAATTATGTCCTTGACAATGAGCATTTATTGACTTAACGCTTTTCATAATGTAAAGACTCCTTAGTCCCAAATCATCACCTGATGAGCTCTATTAATGTAACGGATGTTTTGATGGTTACCACATTGAAATAAAAATGTATCTAAAAGCACGCATTTTACCTGACAACAATGAAATACAGGTATATTCAGCTGTGGTTATTGCACTTTGTGAAGCAGTTCACACCAAATTTGATTTGCTTTACACACTGGTCTGATTTTTGCTTTTTTTTGTGTACCTCAACTACCTAATTTCTCTTCAAAGTGGGACGATGCTTGTGGGGAGCACTTCTTGGTCCTTGGATCATAACTCACCCAGCACAGCTGCATAAGTAGGTTTCACAATAGATTACGACTGAACTAAAATGTAATTTTTTCAGGACCTAATTAAAATGTCTTTTTAATTATGTATAAGTAGATTTTATACGCACATTTTAAAACCCTCTCTTTAATTTTGGTTATTTGCCATATGTGAGCTAAAATAAAACACTGAGCACAAAGTAAAATAAAGACATGTCCTTATGATTCCTTTAGCTATAATGGAACTTCAACAATTTGCTGCTGGTTTTCATGCAGATCTAAATCCAGATTCAATATTCTGCAGAGCAGAGGTTATTTTAGCTGAAATTGTTTTTGATTAGTTTGCTTTTCATCTGTGTGAAAATACTGAATATATTCCTGAGGATCTCCAGTCCTGCTTTTCAGTTATCATGCAGCCTAGGTACAGGAAGCTTTTATCCTGTGTTCCTTAGAACACATCGTTTTCAGTAGATTTATCTCCAAATCCTTAAACAGCTTCAAATAGACACTGCTTTTTAAAAAAAGTAACCTGTACAATATCTCCTCCACTCCTGAATATGGTCTGAAAATAAGAGCCACACAACCCTTGGGAGATGAGTGCTGGGTAGGAAACATCTTTTCTGCATTTGGCAAAAGGTGAGGGAAACATTTTTTAGGCATGCCAGTATTAGGCGACTGTTGAATCTAATGATTTTAAGTGACTGAAATGGCCTGTGGGCCACAAACAGATAGTGGAATTTGCATTGAAAAAAGACTCTTCAGCTTCTGCAGTTTACATAACCTTCATATATACCTACAAGAGTGGATATAGTATCCATGTATATGCACAAAATTAAAATTAGTTTCTACAGCTGAGTCGTGTGCATATACCACTGTGTAACTCAGCACGATGGAGGGTATTTATGATGAGCCTCTCATTGGTGCAAGCTCGTTTTTCACTGCAAACCACGCTGCAGTGTTAACGCTTTAGTACAATTCTTCCCAGTGCCAAGTAAACAGAATAAATATTGCCACTCTTTAGAATGAAATATGTCAGCAGCAAATACTGCAATGATGAGCTTAATACAAATAATTACATAGATAGTAGCTTTGAATGCAAGTAATTAGTTTTGCATTAACATGTTGCTTGAGATTTCTTTTCAGTTGGAATTAGTTAATGATTTTCTAGATTTGCATATTCCTAATTAGTCAGTTTAAAATGTTAGCTATATACAAATGAATGTTTTATAAATTTTCAAATTTTTTACCAGGCACATTTAATTTATAATTAAGAAATGCATTTATAACCTACTTTATGTAAAGAAAATAGATTGAACTTGGATGTACAGTTTTGGCAGATCACAGCAATCACAATGTTTTGTGGAATGTCATCCAGATCTTCCTATTGCATCTGAAAGCAAACAGATGTGAACTAATTAATAGATAATGTGAGTTAATAAGGAAGATGATATTCTTATGATCTTTGTGGTATATTCTCATCTTATTTGTTGTTCTGATCTAAAATGGTTTTGCTGATTTCAGGGTATTGCTTTGGATTTTTATTAATGTACTGAAAACATAAAACAGACCACAACAAGACCCCTGGTTAACCTTACCCCTAATTTAACTTGTAGCATAAATTGGAGACCTTTTCACTGCTCTCAGTGAATATTGCACACTCTAAAGTAGTTGGTACACTGGTCAGGAAGAACTTACTTCTACACATTATTTTCTAACAACAATAGGGAATCATGATACAAAATAATAATAATTAAAAAATGAATCCCTTGTTCAATAAAGCATTCAAACATTTGCCTAACTACTGAATGTCGTATGGGATCATTTACATGCATAAATGCTTTATATGGTTGGGAACATAAGGCTAAACGGATCAGTACTACAAAAGCCCAAGAACAGTTTAATCCTCAAGACCAGATTCATAACAAGCAACACAATCAAGTATTATTGAGTTTAAGAGGGGATTTCAATTTTCAGAACAAAGTTGGGCAGAAATCTTCCAGCAAATACATCACAAACAGGACAGGTATAGAGAATTAAACTGGGTCAAAAATGCTTACAAATATACTGTCAACACAACCTTTCCTGAAACATAAACAGGTGACCATAGGAAAGTCAACTGTATTGGAACTGTGGGGGGTTAATTTCCACCGTATCAGGACAAACACAGGAAAACTAAAACTGGACTGAGCAATGACAAAAGTGCATACCTAAGTGGAACTGACTGCAGCTTAAATCATTTTCACTGCCTAAATGCCCCCTAGGCACTGTGAGGAAAAGTGTCAGGCAGAACAGAAGGGAAAAAAAAGGCAATCTAATGTAATCATACCTTTTTTTTTCCAGAGCAAATGCAAACTAAAAATATAAAATAATTCATTTTTAAAAAAATCCATCCCATGAGATTTGTTCTATGTTTAACAATATCAGTTTCATAGCAATAAAGACAGAAATATGTTCTCTCAATGACTTTCCATACATTTCATTGGTATCTTGGCAGAATCATGGCCTCATATACAAATTCTTCATGATGAACCCAATTCTAACATCTTTATGTCCTACTGCTATCAATTATCTGCTAAAATATGGGAAAAAGTAGAAAAAATGCAAAATCTAAAATACTTCTAATTTTTTCAAAGATATATTCACCATATGATTTAAATGTCTATAATCACCTATCTAAGGACAACTTTCATAAGCCTTTTGAAGTAGCATAAATAAAAATAATTTTTTGAGACTAACATTTATGAAATACATATCATGAAAGTGCAATCCTTTCAATCCCATTTAAAAATATAAGTCTTTGAGGGATTTCTGATGTAATTTTGAATACAAACAAGCCAAAGGATCAGTAGGTTACTATTTTCACTGCGTCAAAATCCATTTTTGCTGGTTTATGTTTAGATTATGTCCAGTGTATGAAATACATTTTTCTAGTAGAATGATAGAATTTAACAACGCTAGTGGTATGAAACGATGTTAGGAATATTCTATTGTATGAAGCTTTTCAATTATGATTTTCTGACATAAAGTCTACATGAAAATCCAAAATTGCTAAGCTAGCAAGGGTCAATGTTAGAGTGCAGCTCTTTTTCCTTATAACTGTCTCACAAACAACCAGATGGTAAAATATTACTACTATTCTATTTATCTGAATGCATTAGCGGTTCCTTTTTTGTACGAAATACTATTGTTATTCATGGTGCAGGTGTTTTAGAAACTGAACGTGTTTCAGCCGAGTTCTCCTGCTGTGAAAACCCAGCCTGGTATCACAGAATACATAAACATACTGCTATGCCCAGTGGACTAAAAATAGTAAAACAATGCTAGAATCCACGTATCCCCTTCCAGCGTGCCGTGCCTTAATGCCGCAGTAACATTTGCCTTCTGAGGGCAGAGATCAATGCTTGCACCATTTCAAAAGGCAAGCTAAAACCCACCCACAAACTTTTGCACTTGAGCTGCTCTGCTTAAAACCAAGTCAACAGCAAAACTCCTCCTGCCTTCTACAAAAGTGTGACATTAACTCATCCTTCCTTGTCTCTAAAAATCATAATAGTATTTTCTTTACTCACCTGCTGCAAATTGACCTAGAAAAGATAAAATACATAGAGTTAAATTCTGGAGCTTTTTCTCTTTTCCCTGCACATAAAACAAAAATTACAGGAATCCATCACATTGCTCCCCTGGGAGACACTGTTGGTGTAAAGGACACAGTGTTAGCATAGCTGGCGTCTTAGAAAGAGGAAGAGTTCTGATGTTTCTGCTGGTAAAATTCAGTTGCAATGATTTTCGTAGGAAGAAAGAGGGACTTGAGTGTCTGAGACAAATTTATTTGTACAAGTGATCACAGAACTTTTTTTCCAGTATTTTTTCCAGTAATGCAAGTAAGCATGGGATACTTCTTTTATCGGCTGTCTGAACTACCTAAAGTCTGGAATTTAAAAATGCATTTTTTTCAGCTGTACCCTGGAAACTTCTGTCTAGTTTTTTCTTTGATTTAGTTCTCTATCACATCAAACTAAGCTACAGAATCAGAGTGATAATAAACTATATCAGTAAAAATCTTTGTTGTTACTTTATGAAAGTCTTTTTCTTACTCTGCTGAGGGTTCAGACCTTACCATGGATAATAGCCTTCCATTAAATAAGTTCCTTGTAAATCCAGACTTACATAGTCTTTCTTTGATTCTTGTTCACCCATTCAATATAGAAGTAGAGGAAGATTGTAACTTGAGGGCTGTCAAGAATATTTTTTAACCCTTTTCTGAAAGGTAAGTTTTATTAATACTTTGATATTAACTCTTCCATACATACATGGCACAAGTAACAATAGGATCAAAACAAATGCTGAAAATGAGATATAGGCTTTTTAATAGTGTGTTCTGTACTTAGGATCTGTGGCTTTATACGAGGGTTTTTTTAAATTGTTTTAGAGTTTAGTCATCAAAATCAGCTGCCTTCCCAGCAGTCCCTACGTACGTCTCAAAGGCAGTATAGATGACTACTGAAACAAGAGAATCAATATTGTCTTTTTTTCTTGTAGGATCGGCTGATCCACACCCTCCAACTTGCAATAGGGACCAGTTCACATGTGCATATGTGAAGCAGTGTTTGTCCCTCACTGCAAAATGCAATGGGGCCGAAGATTGCTTGGATGGAAGCGATGAAACGAACTGTCCCACGCCTACCACCACGTTCCCAGGCTCTTGCAAAGAAACAGAGTTCCTGTGTCCTTCCAAAGGCTGTATCCCATCCCTCCTGATATGTGATGGTGTGTCTGACTGCCACCTTAATGAAGATGAAGCTGGCTGCCGTAAGTTACTTTCATTGCTATAGTTGAAGTCATGCTAACTTACTTTCCTGAAACAGTGATGTGAAAAAAAGCAACATAATGAAGCATAGTGTAAAATTCACTATTCCCTCATCAAGGAAAATATTAATTGTATCGTGTTACCTGGAGAGACACTCTACATTTGCAAATAATTTTGCTTCTGCATTTTTATTCCCTGGCTACCGATTTTGATAAGTGCTTAGAATTGTTTGTATTGTCTATCTGTTAATAATTGGAAGCACTTCCACTTTTTTCCATAGATCAGTCAGCTGTGTTGGCATTGCCTCGTCTCTGATTACAATATGACAGATAGAAAGAATTTTGCAGTTCTGTAATTCAGTAGCATTCAAAGCAATCCTGACCTTTCAAGGATTTTGAAATCAAGTCTCTTCCTGCAGTAGCAGCTATCTCTGCCCCAATCAGGGAACAGGGCCCACAAGAAAAATGCAAGGACAACAGGTTTTGAACTCTGTAACTGCATTGAGATACCATGAAGTTTCAGGTAGACACAAAAGTGAGTGTCTGTTCATTTCCAAAAAACTTCATTATTGGTAGATGATTTGAGACCAAATGTTTCATTCCCCAAAGGTCGAAATAATTACCTGCATAGAAAAAAAAAAAAAGAGACTTTTTACATATTATAAAATATTTCTTCCTAAACTTTTAATTCTGCAAAAGTTTTTTAAAATTTATTTTTCGTCCTGATCATAACCAAAACAATTAGTAAAATACCAGTTTCCAGTATGCTAGAAATTCAAGTTCTTTAATAATCTGTATCAAAACTATTGAATATACGTGCAGGCCACTGCACATGCCATTTCTTTTAAGAAATGACCCTATAAAACTGGCATGGACTTAGCGGACTATTTGTGCATGCCTTTCTAGGCACTTCTGTTTAGAAGTAGTTTTGTTGCAAAAGGCATCTCTTTTACCTTAAATTCTAGATGCCCCTAAGTTCAAATAAACCCCTCTTCATTAATCTTCATTGACTCCTGACTCCTGCTCAATTTTTTCTCTAGTAGAGACCTCTCTGCTGTATCCTAGTACATGTACATGTACATCCCAACCCCAGGTCACAGCAGCTAATGTGTTCTTCTAAAATCCCCAGATCCTCAGACTACAAGATTTCCATGAGTATCAATATTCCCAGAACAACTGAGATTTTGTTTCAGTGCCTTTGACTTCCAAGTAGTGCCCAAGGAATGAGGGGAATTTAAGTCCTGGTCTATTCAAAGAACAAAAATTCTCCATAGGTGTTGCACACCTTGGAGTTCTGAGTTGGGTGGAAACAGTCAAATCTGTAATTATATTGTTACTCCAAAATTCAGTTTTGACTATACAAACATGTAATTTTTTACAATACAAGACAAGAATACAGAAGCAGCAA
This sequence comes from Stercorarius parasiticus, assembly GCA_013396915.1. NCBI lineage: Eukaryota > Metazoa > Chordata > Aves > Charadriiformes > Stercorariidae > Stercorarius > Stercorarius parasiticus. The sequence goes on along the minus strand of VWZL01004435.1, from coordinate 445,066 downwards.
CTAATGTTTGTTCTCTGAAGAAGATACTGCTTGCAGGGCAAAGCAAAAAGTTAAGTGGTTAGTGGTAGTTTGGAACAGAATCAGTGAAAAGCTGATTACTGTCCCAGTTCATTCTCCCATCGAAACGTATATGCCATGAAAGTGCAGCATTTCATCTCTAGCTGCCTACTTTTAACATGTGAAAGGCCATGTAAGTTTGCCAACAGAGAAAATTCAGACAGGGAAAAAGTAAATATCTCACAAATTTTGTTTACTTTATTGAAATAGTTGCATAATCTATAAAATCGATTGCTGGGCTAGTAGCTCCAGCCTACGTGTACTGTGATAATAAAACAGGTTGTGAGTGGAGTTTTTTTACAGATATTAGATTGAAATTTAATGTTTTTTCTAAGTAGTTATAAACACAAAGTAGTATTTAAGTAACAACGTTTTGTGGTTCTTTTTCTTTTTTCCTTGCTGCATATCAGTTCTTCCTGCTGATTTTGGAAAATTTTAGTTTGGGAATTACTGGCACTTTCCATTTTGTGTGTGCTGTGTCCCTTAGCAATTTCATTCTTTTAAATGTAACAGTAGATGGACAAAAATGTTCTGGCTTCTGAAACCAGGAATTTATCTGAGAAAGTTTTCTTCCAGTTGTCAAAATGCATCTTGCAGGGATTAAGTATAAACCCAAAAGAAAGCCAGACAAAGAAAAACAAACAAACAAAATACATCAGTCAGATCTCTACTACAACCACAGCTTCTACCACAGAAATGTTTTTCTGCATGACTTACAGATTTATGCAGACAGAATTTCCCGTAGAGTTCACGCAGCAGTTAGGTCATACAGTATTATGTTAATATTGTTTTATATGTACTAATGTGGTGGATTTTGTTACTCGATGTTTTTAACAAGAAAATCTTGGAATTGTTTTCAGTTATAAATGTTGTACTTGGCCAGCACTCTTGCTGTGAATTTTAGTGAAGGGTACCTTACCTCACCTACTTAATCTAATTTTTTATTTTTTTTTTTTTTAAAATGCCTGATTACAATGTTAAGGGCGTAAAATAAGCATATTGGCACCAATCAGGCACATACGTTACTTTTCCACAGGCCTCAACATCATCTGACTGAAGTGCTAATAGCAACAAGTAAAAATCAATTGCTCAGTTCTCTGTAGTGCACCAAAAAGTATCTGTTGTAGTCCTGGTAAATTTTAAATACCTAGTAGATACTAAAAATTGTAGACTTCCAAAGGGGCTGTGATATTTTTAGCCTTTCTACAGATTCATTTGGACCTGGAAAGTTAAATATAGTCAAAAAGCTGGTATTTTCACTTTCATATATTCACTTTGTTAATGCCTCCATTTAATATCTTTATCCCAAAAACACTTGAAGGCCCTTCATGAAAGTAAACAATAAATAGTTGGAGAAATTTGAAGCTACCTGTAAGTGTTAGCAGTAAGCGATATTAATTTTAGTTTCAATGCAACAAGAGAAATAATATTATTTTTAAAATGTGCTTTTAACATTCTTTACCTGAGCACAATAACTTCGTATTATTGTCCTTTCTATCTTAAATGCTGGATCTGCACAAAGTATTCAGTAGTCAGATTCACTGCTATGACCATTCCATCTGTAAGTAGTATAAAAATCTCAGAGCAATAAGCTTGTTCAAGGTAAAGGGATGTGTCAAAACCGCCTTGATGATCAACAGATACAAATGGAAAAAAAAATAATTAGCAGTTCTTCTGTCTTATCCTCAGGTATGAGTCCAGCAGCCAGTCCAGGAATAATAATAATAAAGTAATAACAAAGACCTAAATGACACTTTCTTGTCTTAACTCTGCCCTCAATGCAAGTTAGAGCTCAGGAACCAAATCTCTGTATTAGTCACAATATATATGACAAACCATAAGCAGTACTTTATATCCACATAGTTTACAGCGTCTTCAAAATACATGTGCAGGCAAAAAAAGAGACTAAAGTACATAAGAACATATTTATGTCAAATTTCCAACTTTGTTTCTGTTGAAGTTATGCTCTGAACATGTAATTATGTTTACAGACTGGGTATTTGTGTGCAAATGACCCCTTATAAAACTAGTTCAAATACCGTTGGGACATCATCCCCCAAATTGAGAAGGGTATCCAGGATTTGGATCTGATTGTACACAAAATAAGTGCAAAATTGTTATTTGGTTAGGAAAGCGTAGCAGAGGGCATGAGACCATCAGTTACTTTCTGGAAAGCTGATGATCATGAGATAGATGGTAGGATATCCTACAAATGTGCAGTGATGCTGTAATCTGCTGGGTTTTTTCGGTCTGCCACAACCTGTTCCGCCAGACTGAGTGGTCAAGGGAATGGAGAGCAGAAAAGGAAATTTTTGTTCTTTTTCTGTTTCTTTTATCCTGCTGTCACTACCAGCAAATTCCCTATTCAATATCAAGTCTTCTCCAATCAGTTGAAGAGACTTTGATATAAACACATGTGCAAAACAGTATAGTGATAGTTTAGAATCATCCAGAACTTTTAAGTCCTCATAAAAGTGAATTGAAATTGGAAACAAAAGCAAGCTCCTCGATAGTTGCTAGCATTCTTCTGCAGATTTGTCTGCAGACTTTAGTAAATGGTCAGTGTATGTAATTAAAAGGTTTAATCCCACAAACCCTTACTCACATGAGTCATTTCATAGTTCTGAAAGAATATCAAAACTGGCAAGAGTTTGTTGGCAAGATCAAAACTGGCAAGAATTTGCCTCCATTATTGTGGTCTAAATTGAACTGCAGTATTTTAAATTTAGCACACTCTTGCAGTCTATATAGGCCAGTGATTTAAATTATATCTAAGGGTGGAACAAATATATCCGACAGCAGCCTGGCCATCCAGCCTGGGAGGCTTATTGCCTTGTAGACTGGCTCTTGAACCCAGGAGCAGGAAAGTATCATGAAATTTAAATGTGACAGTGGGGTATTTTTAATATTCCCAGATTCTTTCTCCCACTCTAAACTCACAATCTAATATGAATATATCTAACTCTGATGGAATCAGAAGAGTTCCCTCTGATTCGCTAAGTGTCATGGTGACAGAGTGTAGCTTAAATTACCTAAAATACCCCTTGAAAAACAGTAGTTTAAGGCAGCATAACAGAACATTGTGTGAGATAAAATGGCAAAATGGTGTTATAGTTTACAGGAGTCTGCAGGACCATCAGGTACATCCTGTAGATCAGTGATTTAGGAATAATTCAGTACCTGAAGGCTTATGTGACTCCAGTAAGATATACCCCTCATAATTCTTCTAGACAAACATCGAAAATATAACTGAATGCCCAAGAATAAAAAAGGTGTGCAAGTTTAGATTTTTCAGTGTTTACCTACTTTTTATCTGCTGCCTCTTATTATTTGGTTTCTTGTAATAGAATAAAACTATATAATGTCAATTTTTTGGTTTGAGTTTAAAAATTAATTCCATCATTTTAAAACTAGGTTATGAATGAGAGTTGATTATGTTTTGTGATACTTTTTTATGGATTTTTGTTGGGGTTTTGCAGCTTACTTTTCCAATGTTTTAAGTAAATATGCCCTTGTCTCCTTCACAAATATAGCATGGGAAAATCCAGCTTCTGTAACATCTGTGCTCTGTGTTTGTTTACTTATTTATTTATTTAATAGTAAAGTTGTATGTCTTTGAAGATGAAAGCTTGTAGAGGTCATACACACCCAAGTTTATATACTACTGTACAAATTAAGTTTTCTAGTAGTTTTTTAACAGGAGAAAAAGAAATATAGGTGATAATAACTGTCATGTTACTTTTCCTTCCAGCCATTAAAGACTGTTTCAATGGTTCTTTGTTATGTGCGTCAACTAATCAATGCATAGCAATCTCCCAGCGTTGTGATGGCATTGCAGACTGCATTGATTTCAGCCTTGATGAGTCCAGCTGTTCAGGTACTTAGTTTTGCATAAAAACATCATTTGAAACAAAAACATGCAGTCATTTCTTACTGAATCTTTAGGCATTTCTCAAACTAGACTGAATTCTCTCTGCTAAAACTTAATCAGATTATATCAGGCATGAATGTTCCTGATGAAAGTATGACACAGCTAAAATGGTGAGAAAAAGATGGAAAATAATATGTTCGGTTTATGTCTTCACAAGCGGTGTTTCTTAAGGTATAAACACATGGTTTAAAAAAAAAAAAGCCTCTGTAGTATCCTATTAAAGCACTCTCTTGATTTAGCCAACAGATTAACCCACTTCAGTGAGCTCAATGTTTCTGAGTTAATAGGATTTGTTGTTTGGTTGGGTTTTTTTAATAGTAACAGAAATACAGGTTGGAAAATAAAACAAAACATATAGCATTTGTTTTAGCATTGTGCATTTCCCACAAAATTCAGGTTTGTTTTGCAATAAGGAAAGTCTGGAGAAAGATACAAACACCTTAACATACATCCAATCTGAATCAGATTTTTATTAACAAAATCTAACAAAAATATAGATGATGATGTAAGTATTTAATTTTAGATTCAAAACATCCCATTCAGTAATAGAAAGTTACTGCAATTCTTCCTCAAGCCAATTGCTAACCTTAGGCCAGTTCTGCGTTAACAGTACAATCATGGAATCATAGAATTGTTAGGGTTGGAAGGGACCTTAAAGATCACCTAGTTCCAACCCCCCTGCCACGGGCAGGGACACCTCCCACTAGACCAGGCTGCTCAAAGTCCCATCCAGCCTGGCCTTGAACACTTCCAGGGATGGGGCATCCACAACTTCCCTGGGCAACCTGTTCCAGTGCCTCACCACACTCACGGTAAAGATTTTCTTCCTGATATCTAATATAAATCTCCCCACTTTCAGTTTAAAATGTTACCCCTCATCCTACACTCCCTCATAAAGAGTCCCTCCCCATCTTTTTGTAGGCCCCCTTTAAGTACTGGAAGGTTGCTATAAGGTCTCCCCAGAGCCTTCTCTTCTCCAGGCTGAGCAACCCCAACTCTCTCAGCCTGTCTTCATAGCATAGGTGCTCCAGTCCTCTGATCATCTTTGTGGCCCTCCACTGGATCCGTTCCAACTGGTCCATGTCCTTATGCTGGGGGCTCCAGAGCTGGAAGCATTACTCCAGGTGGGGTCTCACCCACCTGTGAGGAATTGTTTTCCACAACTACTTCTTAAACCTGGACATGTCCACACTGAATAGCACTGTTTATGTGTCTCAGCAAATTATTTTATGGGGCTTATACACAAAAGTTAAAGAATTAGACCTAATTCTTTAGGTCTAATTTGCATTTTAACAGTTATTTTCTTATCAAAGAAGATTGAGGGGATTTGTTTTTGATTTTGAGTTTTTCTTGCTGTTGGGGTGTAAAACTAAACTTCAGTAAAACTAAATCTGATAATGTGGAAATCCATGTTAAGGGATGTCAAAGGTTGATAATAGTATATCACTGACATCCCCCTCTACTTAAACACCTTTCCTCTTTTCAAGACTGATTTCTCTAGTTCTTATGAGAATGTGGTTCTAAGTGTTAAAATTTGAGACATCTTTAATAAGAAGGTTGGTGACACAGGAGTAAGTGTGTGTTCATCAACCCTATAGAAAAGCTATTAACAATAAAGTAGACTTAGGCACTACTTAAAAAGTTCAGGTTTTTTTGGCTCATGTGTTTTCCTGTTTGTTTGAAAATCAAGTAAGTGGCAAAAGCTTGATTTCTGGAGTCAAATGAAACTCTGACTTGAGAAAAATTAAAAGCCTGTTCAAGTGAAGCAACAGGATTTCTATAAGTTCAAGAGGAGCCCATTGACTTTAACGTATTTATGACTTGGCACTTGTATCACCAAGTTAAGGTCTAAAGGAACGGGTTTTGGAAGCGTTAAGCGCCCAAAATGACAGCTATGAATATTCCACCATTTTGAAAATCAGTCAATGACAAATATAAAAACAAAGGGGGGGAAATTTAAATTATTTTTTTTTACTTTTATGTTTGCAGTTTGTCCTGAAGAATACTGCAAAAATGGAGGGAGATGCATCGTCAAAGATGACATTCCATTATGCCAGTAAGTTTCATTGGGGATTGATTTGTGCTTGAAGTGGGAAAAGGTGCTGTTTAAAGAGTTGTTTTGTTCCCCAGGAACTGAAATTACCTTCAATAGAAGTGTATTTTTAAAAGTGTCTATATGTCTACATTATTTTTATTTACAGTTGCTGACAAACCACATTTTGAGAAGAATATTATTTATCAGATAGAATTTTCTGTAACTTTCATCTATCATTGCATGAGAAAACCTGCTTGTCTGACACCTTAAGTTTTCTGTGTTTTATGTTTCACATCAACATTTAACAATACATGCTCCTATGAAAAATGCTGCCTTATATGCAGCAGATGTTGTGTACCTCAGACGAGATTTACAGCAGGCCATGTTCTCATCTTTACCTGAACTTGTGATGTATTTCTGTTATAATGCTATTTTTTGCACATATTTGGAGAAAGAGGATAATGTTTTTCCATTTATGCCAAACAAAGGGTTAAATGTAGGCTTATATTTTTCTGGAAATACTCTATCCTGAAAAACAAATATTGAATACAATTCTGATGTGGAATGTAGGAGTCACTAGAAAGTGTCTCAGTATAGCTGAAGGGATTCATTTAAACAAGATCTCACTCTGTTTCCCACTGGGATATTACAAGAGGTTTTTTTAAAGTGCAAAGAAAACAGTAGTATACATTATCATACTTTTGTCCTTCGTGTGCTTCTGTAGATCTTGCCAAAAAGTTTGCCAAATTACTATAGAAGTGACTGTTTTATCAGAGTATCTAATTTAGTCAAGACCAGGCATTAAGGTTTGTCTCCTACTCTCTAGGAAACTCACATTAATAAGCATGCTGACAAAATTTCAGTTATTGCAGAGTTTGTATTTTTCAAAATAGGTTTATCCTTTACTGGTTAAAGAAATGTGATAAATAAAATACTCAGAAAATACAGGCACTTTCATATAGAGTACTTTGATTTAGCTCTCAGAAAACACTGTTAATTACTTGCAGATTTCCCAAAGAATCTTCTCTATTGCAGAATAGAGAATGGTCTCTGCAAGAAGCCTGGAATTTCATTAAAGTGGCTGTTTCAAAACTTCTTGGGACACAGAAACAGAGAAAAGGGACAAAAAAACATAGGGGAAGGTTGTAGACGAAATTAAATTAAATGAAATGGATAGCCAGCAGAAAATAAAGGGATTCGGAATTTCCAGGGAGTTTACAGTTCGTAGATTAAACCATTGATCAACAAGAAAATTGCTTGTAGAGACAAGGCACTGGGTGAGTAATTGAGATTTTAGGGATACAAGAGAATTATAAAAATTGAACTTATATTTGGACTTGCAAATGAAAGGAAACCAAATTAGCAACTGTTCTTTATCCACAGAAATAAAAGATAGTTGGAATAGTAAAATAGTAAATAGGATATTTTCCTTCAGCATTCAGTGAGAAACAAAATATTGAATTCTGATGCAATGCATAGGTAATTGGAGCAAAGGCATAGAAATGAAAATTACCTACTTGATGGGCTACCATAACGCCAAGAACTATGCGTGTTTCTGCTGGGGAAATGGGTCTTCTCTATTCAAGAATACTAGGAAAGCAGTACATGTAGCAATAATGGAAGGCTTTCTGAAAACTCTGCTGGTTAGAGATGTGACTGGAGAATAGCAAACTGAGAAGAAAAGGAATAGCCAGATCAACAGTCCGATATCAGTGCCGTTCAAGGCTTTATAATATTGAAGGAATTACTCATACATGTAATACCAGGGGAGTTAGCCATTTCTAAGATAAGCTTCTGCATGATATTTGAAAATCCCACATGTCAACATTGTGGAAAGAAAGAAAAACAATAAAAATGTACCTTAAATAATAAAAAATGTAGACATACTCTAGTTTTAATTTCCTAGATAAAAAAATATAAAAATGAAAACCCTAGAAATGAACGTGGAAAAGACACTATTTTTTTACCTGTTTGTTCTCAGTTCTTAACTTAAATTTCCTGAGAAAGGGATGACAGATTTACGTGGAGATATCTTCTTCTCTTGGGAGCAACTGCTCTTCTAGACTTCAGGGGAGGTCAGGAGAAAAAGCAGAGTGCATAAGAATGCAGGAAGCCTGTGGGACAGCAAGCAAACCCCTGAAAAGAGCAGAGTACAGATACTGCCCTGCCACAGAAGTGGCAGAGAAGGAGAGTCTTCCTGAATACCCAGAGGTAGCTGTGTGGAGATTACAGTCATCCTAAAAGTCACTGAGTTTGACTAATACTCTTCAGTGACACAGTGGTCAAAGGGAAAAATTGTTAACATATCCTTTTATTGCTATTTTTTTCTTACACAATGGATTCCAACCTTCCTCCGCTTGAGATGCTTGCGTTCAAATTCTTATAAACCAAAATCTGAGTCTGTAGTTTAAAAGTCTCTTTGGCCTCTCTGACAATGTTTAACAAAAAAAGTCTGGACAGGTCTCAAAGCTTCGTTTGATTCAAGGTTCCATCACGTTACTATAAAAACTGAAACTGCTACTCATCTTACCTTAGTTTGAGGTATGTCGATAGAAAAGAATGCAGTCTCCGGAAAACATGTTTGTTGGTGATAAGGGGTGAGTTTTTTCTGTGTTTTTAATACAATGTGGTTGTCATAATTAACTGTAGAATTCTCCAAGTAGTTTAATAAGTCAGACTGGGAAGAGAGTGAATTTGCACTAGCTGCTTAGGCAAAAGAAATCAACTATTTGAAGAGATTGAAAATTGTTAGTAGATTTTATATATTTAGGACTTCTCAAGTCTCTTTGATGTTGTATGTTTCTATATGTGTGTACTATTGTTGCTTAGATATATAAAGTGGATACTTTATATATCCTTCATCCACCTGACTTTCTTTCAGTAGTATGTAATTAAGAGGGATCAGTAGAAGGTGGAAGTTGAACTCTGACATTCCCCTATGAAGAAATATCTATAGAACAGGTGGAAAAGATAACAAGTCTAAATAAAGTTTCAGTGTATATTGGAGTGGGTAACAGGGTTGGTATAGAAGGTTGCTGTCATTTCCGTTTATGCTACTGAAAACAGCCTTTCTTACCTAGTGATTAACGATGGTATTAATATCAGTGAGACGCCAGAGTGTTTGAGAATGTGACTATTGATAAGGTGGTGGATGTTCTTAGCAGGAGTTTGTTAGTAAATGCAAAGCCATGGTGCTTTGCAGGTGATAGTTAGCTTCCTACTTGAGTGAAACACAGCTTGATCGCTGTCCTGATCCTGTCTGGTATTTGACTTCGGAGTTAGGTTTGAAAGCCATTTGCGTTTGCTTCTCTTATTTGGTCAGGCTAGTGCTTGGTGCACACATCAAATACATTTATCTTGTTCTTACTGCTTCTTGAGTATCCTCTTTGGCTGCCAGACTAGATGGAGCTTCTCTGAAATGCTATGGCCATTTCACAAAACGATACTCCTATTTGTGGTGACTGAGTTCCCCTCTGTAGTGGATGTGCAGCCAAGTGGCCAGTGCTGGCAATCAGCTACTATAGCTTCACATGCAAATCATGATAATTGGAGCAATAATGGCTAGAATTTTTGCAATTGTAATAGTCTGATTTCAAAATCATTCCTTTGATTATATGCGTACATTCCCCGATGTTTTTCCCCAATGTCCAGTGTTTTTTTGTGTTTGTTTTATTTTTTTTTAAGTGAGACCACAGACCTCTGGAAACATAGGGAAGGAAAACTGATGAGAACAAGCAAGCTGGGAAAAGTGTGTTTGTTTGTAACACACTGAAGTGGAAGGGTGAGGCTTCAAAGATTGTTCTAGCACTGAAAAAAATCCTGAGAACAGAAAAAAAATATTTTACTAGACTGGTAATACATAATCTTAATTCTCATACCAGCTAGACAAGATCAACACAATACATTCACATTCAAAATGTACTAAAACTCACATATAATAAACATAATACAGGGCTTGTCTTTCCTTTTATTTTATACAAACATTTTCTATATAATATAATGAACTTCACAGCAGTTACACTGAGTAATACTAAAGATTATAATGAGAGTGCTTTTATTAATGTCTGAGCTGTAAGAAGGCTCTGTCCTTAAGCCAAAAATGTAATTACATTCACTGGCCTGTACTTAAACAATCATGTTATAAATTAGAAATACATCTTCATTAAACAGTTTTTAAATTACATTGAATATGTACCATCTAGCTAACTGAGCAGTGGAGATTAGAATTTCAAGGCGTTAATAGATAATTAATTAAGGTTATCTTTGTAGTTGTGTATCTAAATGCTGATTTGGCCCAAAGTATAGAAACAGAATTATTTTGTTTGTTTGCTTTATGTGATAAAAGTGAAAAAGATTACTATCCCTTTTATGTTTTAGGTAAGAATTGATTTTGCAGGGTAATTATTCATTCAAGGGGGGCGGGATTTTTGTTTATTCTCCTTAGAAAAGCTACAGGCTATTTGGTCCTCTATTTTTTACTCCTTATCTTCTCATGTTTAAAGTGAGCTCATTATTGTAACCATGAATGGTCTGTTCTAATGTGCAAATAAAGTATTTTATCCTCAGTGGTACAATAACTAAAAGTATTCCACAAAAAAAATTTTTTTAAAAATTACTTTTTTGATAGTTGAGACATTTTGTCACAATCTGATTTTGTCTTCAAAATACTAGCTTCCTGTAAGCACAATACATTTTTGAGGAGAAGCCCTACAAGGTGGCATGTGATTTTAAATAATGCCCCAGTAGACTCGTTCAGTACCTTCTCCAATTAACGCTCATACATGCCAAAGGATGGAAATTCCACATCCTCTCTAGGCAAGGTCTTCCAGTGAGGAATGTAGGGCAGTTTTTCTAAACGTTTGCCTTTGGATGCATTCATATACACTGTTTTTATTGGATTTTTGGAGGAATGATGGTGGTAGTTATCTTTAAAAAATAAAAGTCAGGGGATTGCTTTAACATCACACAGTTTGTCATGAAAATGGAGTGATAACAGTATTCCCACCTAAGAAAATAAAATGCTTGGAAGCATCTAGCCTATGATTTGATGGAAATACAAAGCCTGGAGACTGACAAGACAGACACACGCAATTCATGAGTAAAGAGAGTTTACAATGGGAGAAGATGGCAGTTTCTATTTCAGCTGTTTGTCCTGCTGCTCTCAGAGATTCCCACCTCAGTTAGAGGGAGGATTGCTGATATGGCAGCTGCCGAATCACTGCAGATTATTAACTGTTGAAGCAAAGCAAATTGGTAATGATTTCACTTCCTTCCTAAGAATTTTCTTTTAGATTTACTGAACAAGGGTGACCTGGGTACATTGATAGAGGCTATGTATCTACTCAAGATAGTGGCAGTCATGCAAAACCAATTGTAGACAGAGGAGGAATGGAACAAGGATGTAACCATGAATAAAAACAAAAGCCATCATGAGTACTCAAAGAGGCATTGAAAAGGAATATTATGCTAATATTTTGCTTCTGGGAAATGAAGACAAAGGCATATTCTTATATAGAGACATATATACAAACATACATAGCTAGCATAGAGAAGTTTTTCTCATATCTTTCCATTACCCAAGTACCACGTGAAAAGTGATGCTGAGGCAAACAAAAAAACAAATTCATGTTGCCTGAGTTGGGTAAAATTGAGAATGGGAAGACAAGTTAATATCTCTGCTCTCCAGAATAAATGAGACAGCTTATTGCAAAAGAAAATATACAGTATATTGATGGAAATGCACCTTTATAGATTTGTTTACAGAAAACTCTTTCCTAAAGTTTCTATTCCATATATAATTTTCTGATTACTTTTTATCCTTTTTATTCAGAAAAGTTTCATGAAATCAAGGTGCCTGGTCCTGATACAATAACACTGCTGTTTTTTGGTTTTCCATATTTCTAACATCATACCCTTTTCCAAAAAAGGAAAACATGATGTCATTAAGAATATGTATGAGATAAGCGAACACTAAGCGTCAGAGGAAATTGAACTCTTCAGTAGCATATTGATTCCATTTCATAAAAAAAACAGTAATAAGAGCTATGTAAACACAAGTATACGTAACCTAGAAAGAACTGGCTCCCAATAAAATTTCACGCATGTTTGCTGATGCTAGAGTCTTTTTCTGTAAAATAATTGAATAGTATTTTTTTTCCCCAAGGGTTTTAATTTAAAAACAAATTTGTCATATTCGCACCTTTTGTGCTTGCTTTTAACCAGTCATATGAAACGGTCAGTTGAGCTCACCTGGAGATTTGTGGCCTTTTATATATTCAAGTATTACTATTTAATGTTTTTCATTCTTTTCCCCTGCATTAGGAAGACAACTAGCGTACAAGAATCATCATATACATAACCTAGGTATAAAGCCCTTCTTTTAGAGCCTAAAATATTTCTGAAATTTGTACATTGTCTTTTAGTGTTCCCTGTACCATCCCTGGACCTGTGTTATTACTTCTCTGTCCAAACTGCATATTTCATTCAGCAGTCTGTGTCTCTACATTGAGGTATTATGTTTTCCATTGATTCTGGCTGTGGCATTTATTCCACTCAGATGGAGACTCCATATCTATCTTCAGGATATCCAAATAATGCTAGAAGGCTGCTCTTGTGGAGAACCAGAGTGCTTATTTCCTTTCAGGTCATGGTATATTTCACATGCCCTGCATGCATTTTTCTTTGTTTCTCCCCTCACCCCCAAACGCTAGAGATTATGGTGCAATGTGACATAGATTCATAAATGTTATGCATTTGGTCTATTTTGTAATAGTTGGAATGAAACAGCTTTTGATTTTGATGCTGATCAAAGGGCTTTCAGCAATCATTTCACAACACAAATAAACTTAAAAGAAAATTGTAAAATCCATTTGATTCTTCATATATGAGAACTCAGGAAATACCGATCCTCTATAAGGAAAGAAATATGCCAAATTTGTCTAACAATTTATTATTTTTTTATCTTTTCCCCGCTTGTATCAAGTGACTTCAAAGTAAATACGTTTGCCCAAATCAGTTTTACCTACGGAGTACTATCAATTATTTCTTTATAAATGGAAACACATCTTTTTCTATTTAGAAGCGGTTACTTTGACCTTTGCTCTTTTTCCTCCTCTTTGCAGATAATAGTATAATCTTGAGGTCAGGATTATACTGTTACCTACTATGAGCAGGATTATGCTTATCACACCAGAGCCAGCTGCTTCATGCAGTTTGCAATTCCTAGAAATGATGAAAAAAAATGCAAACAACATTTATCTCAGTCAAACCTAATTGAGTATATAGTGCAGTTTGCCACCATCTGCAGTGAGGCAGCGACATCCTGTGAAGTTCACTTGTGAGTGGTCTGAATCAGTTGACTGCTGAAACTAATGATTTCAGAAGGAATCTGTCTTTTTCAGTTTCTTTATTCCAAAACTGAGACAAGTAGTAACTTAAAGTTTGATTGCACGTAATCAAAAGCCAGATGTTTTACTCAATTAAACAGATATGACTGAATGACTCAAAGCTTGCTTTCGTAACAAATGTTTCTGATCATGTTTTTGAGAAATCTCTAGCACCTGAATCAAACATAAATCAGACTTTCACACTTAACTCTTGGGTTTTTGTCTCTTTTTTTGAACTAAAGCTCAAGATAGCTGTAAAACTGGAAATGAGCAAAGTAGCTTACAGTCTGTCTTCCTGAGGTGAAATATTACTCTGACAAATGGAAAAAGTCTCTCCTGAATGGCCCATTGCTAGAATGTGGGTAGCACTTAGAACGGAAGGACATAGTTTAGATATAACCCATTGGTCTTGCTGGAAAGCAAACTGTGACCTAGGTATTTTCAAATTGCCTCTATGATATTTTTGCTGAGTAGGGAGGTTTTTACTTGCATAGAAAATCAGTAAGAATTTCTAGGACAATTTCTAAATTAAAGAGTGTGTTGAACTTTATGTACAACCTTTTCTTGCAAGATTTTGGAGTTGAGAGGACCTAACACTTAGCTTTGGGAATAAAATTAACTGCATGTTTCCTTTGAAAAGGTGAATTTAATACATTATCAACCTCACTGCAACTCTCAAGATCAGAGTGAGAATTACATTTAGGATGTGATCAAAATAATTTATGTTTTAATATGAAGATACTATGACCTTATTGAGAAGGATGTAGGCAAATAAGTATAATTTAGCAGATACAGTGAAAATCACATGGGTATATAAGAATGTTTATGGAAAAAATTTTCTCCTCAGTTGGATTTCCTCTCCCTACAAAATTTAGTGTCAGTAGTGCTTAAGAGGCTAAAAGCATCCAACCTCTCTGATAAATATCCTACGCTTCTATTTTGATTTTCAATTCATTCTTTAAAAAGAGTCAAAGCAAAATGAGGTAACTATGAGGTGTAGGAAACACAGTGGGATTTTTGTTATTACTGAGTGCAGTGGACCTTTACCTCAGAATGACTTACACCCCAGAACTATAAGCATTATTACATTTAAAATTCAGGAGATGATAGGTTTGTCTACAATAAGTACAAGTTTAGGATCTGAGAAGTGTATCTGTAGGAGAAGATGCTTGCTGAGTGATAGATAATATGAGAGATTTTCGTATGGGAGAACGTGAATTAATGTTGGATATTGGATGGTTGCCGAAGTATGGAGGGTTCCCTGAAGGATTACTCCCACGAACTCCAGATGCTGAAGACTAGGAAACATAGATGAAAAGCTTTAAATCACAATACTTTTTGTTGTCTTGTTCAAAACAGGAAAGAATAGCTGTAAAATAATAAATACTTTTCAAAATAGAGTAAAATGGGGAACAATTGAAGAATTACCTACCAATGAAGGAAGTATAAACAAAAGAGTTGCAAAGATTCTTGTGCTACAGTCCCCTCTCCTTCACATTCATGTGTCTGCCTTTTGTCCACAGAAATTTAAAAACAGCTTTGGGTATATCTATTTATAGGCACATAAATTATGCTACATCTTTTGGATTATATGAAATCAAACTATAACTAACACAGTCTGGGTTCAGATTGTCTTACTTAGCTTGAGTAACAGCCTTTCAGACTCAGTCTTCCTGGATATCTCAAAGGTCCTTTCCAACCATGAAGATTCTATGATTCTATGATTTAAATGAAAACAAGAGAGTACTTGGTGTGAAAACCAGTATTCTCATACCCTAAGATTACATCTGCACGTCTGCTTATTGAAACCTCATTGGCTAGAATCAGCTCACCACTAGAGCCCTCTCTGTAGGAGGTACTTTGAGGCTCCTCGTCGGGCATATCTAATACAGTACAAAAGGTACCATGAAAGTTGTAAGGGAGACTTTGGGAAAACATATATACCGCTAAACATGTTGATAAGAGTTTTGAACTTTCACTACTGTGAGGAAGATTGTGATGTAGATAGGCCTGTGCTGAGCATGGCAGGAAACATGGGGATGGTGGAAATGTGTATTTGAGAATCTGTTACTGCGTAAGTTTTGTAGGGAAGATATACATCTTCTGTCTGTACTAACTGCATGCTGATATGTGGCCTACTCAGTCTGACCCACAAGACACCCTGGTGTCACAATGTCCTAAAGCTATCTTGCGCGTTTGCAATTTTCCCTCTTGTTCAGCCAGTGTGAATTTAAGTCTCCAAGAATTATACCCTTTGTGCTGTTGCTAGGTGGCTAAGGGATTGCCTAAAAGCAGCAAATTCTACTAAATTAAGAACTTTTGAACTCTCCTTGACAGCTTTTGCAGTGTTAACTGATCTGGAAAGCTCCATGCATTTTAATTTTAAACACACATACAAACATAGAGGATTTTTCTCAACGCTTGGAAGGATCTTTTCATGTTTGCTCTTGCTCTAATCAGCTACTAGGCTACATCTCTAAGCAGGAAGCAGTAACTATGTGCTATTCCCACACAGACTTTAGTATGTCCTTTAGAAAAAAAGTACATATACATTTAAGATAAAATAATTTTGTCTGCATCTGGTCTGCAAGTTATATTTTCAATGCACAGAAATATTTAAAAAAAAATTGTCAGTTGTAAGATATATGTGAACTTTGAAATATCCTTTAAAGTCTGTCCAGTTAATGTGGTTCATGCAAGAGTTACCGTATTGATCTCAACACCAGAGTTACTGCACGAATAAACATCAGTCATCAAGCTACGCTTCAGAATTCAGTAAACTGCAGGATGTTGAGATTTTGCTTGTTTGTTTTTAAATGGTAGAGGTGAAAAAAGTTTGGATTTAAGTGAATTATTTCCCTGTGGATGAGAAAACTAATTGGCCAGGACGCGTGATATTTTATCTTAGTCTTTGTTTGCAGTATGTGTGCTTTTGTATCAGCAGACTAGATAACAAAGCAGAACACAGACAAATCATATGCCAGATTTCTGGAAAGTTATCATATGGCTTCCTAGCTATGCTGAACTAACCTGTGCTTTAACTCACCCTCTGTGCAGCCACATGGAAGCCAAAACTGTGGTGATTCTCTCTGCGGTCAGTAAGAAAGGATTGTCGTGGCTTCTCCATTTTTATCTCTAGTTCTCTGTGTATTTAGGGCACCTTGGAAGTTGTACAAATTCCTTGGGTGGATTTCAGGTATCAGCTGTGTGTTAATAGATGCATTGCACCTAGGCTAATACTTGACAAATGTCTTCGTTGGAAAAGAAAAGAAAACGGTACTGGAGCCAACAATAAGTAACAATGGCTTCTTTAATATCAGTGCTAGGTGAGATTATACAGTAAAGATTGTCTAAATTCTAACACTAAATGTGTTTAAACTCTGGTTCATTAACTTAGTATATTAGAAAATTATTTGTATTGCTTTGTGAGTTTATTGTTTCCACTTATAACTTTTCAATTCTGTCCTTTAATTCCTTTGTCATTCATCCTTATTAACTATTGTATTTTCCAATGATTAAATGCCTGCTCAACTCAGTTTGGCGGCAAAACTTGCATAGATCAAAAAAAAATGCTTAGGATTGTAAAATGAAGCTAACACCAAGAAGACTACCTACAGTTAAATGGAGCCTGTATTATGCAGTCATTGCACGCTTGAGTTTCCTACACAAGTTACTGATAGTGCCGCTTTGCATGACTGGGAGCTGAACAAAATGCTTTTAAGTAGTGTGACTCAGAGTTGGATATCCTAATGCTTGTTTTTCACAGAGCGGAATTCTAGTTTATAAATAGTTATTTCTCTTCTGGTAATTTTATTTTGAGATTTTAGGTACTCTTTTGCAATCTACTGTTTTTTATCAGGTGAATTAAACGGCATGGCTTGATTTGTATTGCAGTTTACTAAAAAAATAAATTAAAAATAGGCCAGGAGGAGTTTTTTAACCATCCATTATTAACAGCCTTCAATAGGTGGAAAAAATTTTTATTTGCTTTGCTTTTCTTTATCCCTTCTGTAAATTAATACTTTATTAATGTGAAATTTGTTTGGGAGTTAGGAAAATGGAACAAAGATCTCTTAAAACTTGTTTAATATTTTAGTGTGCGGAAAATATTGTGTTTACATAGTCATAGAAATCCACGGAGATTATCTTCCCATGACTTTTGTTTCTAGAGGTGAAGGTGAGGCAATTTGGCAGAATACATTTTGAGGGTACACAGCAACTATTCAGTATTATGGTTCTAGTGTTTTAATGGGTATCTCATCAACTTTCTCTTCATTTGTCAGAGCTTCCCTTATGCTATCTTTAGTCTATCATTATGGTTTTTGTAATAAAATCAGCAAAAACCCATAGACTGAGAATGTTTTACTTAAGTAGCTGAGATTTTTTTTCTGGTGGATCATAAGCTAGTAGAGGAAAGCTAAAAATGTGCATACAGTTGTGTAACCGATAACACAAACTACATTATAACAGTATAGTAAGTATACTTCATTTAGCTTTTACATCTATATATAGAGATACTTATATATAATGTTTCTACAGCTATCTTTGGTATATTTTGTGCCCTTAGAATGCTTTTCAGCATGCTGTCACAGCAAGATACAAGTCACTGTAAAAATATCTAATAATATTTTTTGCCCAAGCTGTCATCATTTACTGCAGCATTGTTCCTCCTTGCATGGATGACTGGAGGTTTTAGGCTGATGTTCCTCAGAAAGCAGCTGCAGAGAGGATTCCTCTGACCATTGCTTTGACCATATTGTTCTTCTTCTTGCATCTCTGCTCCCTCTTTCTTATTGTATCAAATGTTAATTTACTGATCCTGCTTTCAAAGCCTTCATAATTTATTCCCACTCCATCTATCATCCCTCATTTATCAAGTATAATTTGAATATGTTTCAAATACTGGATGCTAATCCAGAGTGTAACATGGACAGTATAACCTGTTCCCTACCCAGTGCACAACCATAGCAATAGATTGTCTGTGTTTTAACAGGTCTCTGCCCCCTTGTCAAAATTTAGAACACAATTTGACAAAACCCTTTATACTTACTGCCCAGAAAGCATGTATCTCTTTCAAAATAATTTCATTGTAAATATGCATGAAACAAGGACTGAGCACAGGAAGGAATTAGGCATATGCTTTCCCTATAAATCCAGAGAATCAAAGCATAGTACAATAATCCTGCCTTTGACATTTGAGCTTCTTTTACAACTTTTTCATCTTCAGCCTCTAGCCTTCTTTTTTAATAACCTATTTTGTTCCGGTGGTATGAAGTCCTCACAGCTGGTATTGGCATGCAAAAGCTGGAGCAAATATTTTGGTAAATTTTCAAGGCCATCTTTATTTAAATATATTTTCTTATAACTGTGAAGAACGTACAAGTATTCCCAAAAAAATACACAGCAGTGAGCTGTAAAATTATTTTTTAAAGGCAGGCTAGACTGCAACATTCAAAGCTCTGCTGATGACATTTCAGAAGCACACATGTGCTGCAGTAGTAATCAAAATGAAAACTTTCCCCTTTTTCAGGAAAAAAAAAAAAAGACGACCAAAAAAACCCCAACCAAAACCTTTGTTAATGCCATGGGCTAAACACATCCATTTGTATATTTTTCTTTTTACTTGGAACTGGGAGAAAAACAATTTGCATGCAATCTATAGGATACTAGGGATATAATATTATTTCTTAAATAGACAGGCAGTTTTTACCCTAATTCTGTAAATTTTAATTTGTTTAGACTTTGCGGAATGTTACACAATGGAATTAAAAGTTAGAAGATTGATCCCTTTTTCTCCTTTTACTCCCCTCATCCGAGGACATAGTAATGAAAAGATAATAGTATTATTCTTGTTCAAAGTCTCAATACAAGGAATCATTTTTCACTAGAATAACAGACATTTTAAAGTTTTCTGGTAAAAAGCAGAAATTTCAACAAAATATTCTGCAAAAAGCTATCCAGTCAGAAAAGTGTCTACAAAGTTATTTTTGAGGGACAATATCCCACCTGGCTAAGTCAAAATCTCTGGTATATTTAGAAAGGAAGAATACGTGTCTTCATTCTTAGATTGATTGCACCTTTCTGGGCTTTTTTTGGTATCCAGTCAAGATTCACTGTTCTCAGTACAAGCCTGGGCTATCACTGTAGAAACGCAACAGGAACATGTATATGTTACATGATGAAGGGAAGAGGTTATCAGGAGTTGCAGAACTTTTTCAACATCCGAAAAATAATTTTCCTTCCTGTTAATGAAGTGTGTCCTCATTACAAAGTATTTCCACCCAGCATCCCAAAAAAGTCTCACTTCTAATGTTACCAAAATACAAAAGTTGTCAGAAGACTCTTATCTGTCGCTCGTAGTCTGGTGTAGCATCAGTGAAACAGGAAGCATGGAAAAATTGTAAAATGCTTTTTTTTTTTAGTAGTTTAAAAAATTATTGAAGCTAAGTGTTCAGAGCAGCGCCAGTGGGTGCATTCCTCATGACTAATTTCACTCTTCTGCAACAAAGAACCCATATGGAAAATTTTTTTGCTGTTGTTAATTTTAGGGCAGTTCAAGCAGTTTCAGGCACAGATTTATGAAGCCTGGCAGGAAGGATGGCTGAACCTTTAAAATCCCAGATTTTTGAAGGAAAATTTCTATGTCAAACACAGACAAAAGTGCTTGAGCAACTGAGCACTTAATGTGCATATCCATTCATTTTGCTTATGTGAGGGTATAAAACTAGTCCTTTAAATCTGGAATTGAGGATTTCTGAGCTCGGCATGTGCAGCTGCCCTAATACAAGGTCTTCCAAAGCACGCAAGCAATTTAAAAGCCCATATCCTACCTACTTTCAAGAGGTTTTTTGACACGATATCACTTAAATATTAATAAAGTTCACCCTTTTCCTCTCTGTGACTTACTTTTTCATCAGTAATGAGCTTATAAGTGTTCCCTCTCCTCCAACACTTTTTGGTGTGTTTGTTTCAAGCTCTTCGAGAGAGGGAACTCTTTGGTGTTTTGTTTGCCTTAATGAAATGGGACCCAGATATAATAACAAACACAGGGACTGAAATAGTAAATTTAAAGTACGTAAACAAATGTTAAGGTTCTACATGCACAATATTGTTGTAAAATGTGGAAGTATAATATGAGTCCTTGCAGAACAGTTGGATTTTCTTATGTGCTTTTTTCAAAAAGTTGAAAACCAAATTAATAAACAGCGCACTTTTGGTATTCATTTTTTATGTTACTGAGGCTTCTGGAAGACTAGTGTCAGAGTAAGGCAATGACAGATATACATAATAGTTTGATGAATAAACTCTGCTGGACTTTAGTGGTGAAGTACCAGACTCTAGTTAAAAATATTCAGCAAATATTATTTTCAGTAATGTACTCAAGCAAAACTGGAATGGCTTATTCTACCTGGAATCACTGCTCACCTTTCACTGGACCTTTTACCTTTGTTTTCATAATGTGACATAGTATATGCAGGAGTAAATCAGATATCCTTAGGCTAAACAGCAATCAATATCTCTAAATTTTTAATTTCTACTCACTTCTTTTATGCAGATCTTGATTTATATGTCCATTTCTTAGGGCTTTCTTAGGGCTGGCTGTGAACTAAATTACTTGTAGGGAAGTATCAATGATATTAATAGAAATTCCACATCTGGATCTAGGATAGACCTTACATATCTGTTAGAAATGAATGTATCAAGATTCATCTGTATTTTCCAAAGAATTCAAAGGTAGGAAAGGAATTGATACAGATATGTTAGCTCCCTAAACAGTGCCAATCTCTCCACATAATTACCCTGAGCTTCCAGCCAGTTCAGGCAAACCACAATTCTATGCAGATCACAAGGGATGGAAGGATTATTGGCCTTGCCATCCACATTCATTTTGAAACCCCGTGTTTATGAAATGTCATGAGAAAAATACTGCATTTGTTAACCTTCCTTATGATTAGTTAAGCTGGGGTTTAGGGGCCAGAGAACGACTTCCTTCCACTGCATGCTTACCACAAAATAAGCACATCTGCTGTAACTTTAAAAGTGTGGATCCAGTAATGCTTTCCTAATCACCACAGATATGGCACACAGGACATTTCTCCAATTCTTGGCTCTTGATTCCCAGTGAAGTCACCACCCACAAAGTATTGTCTGTGGAAGTCAAACTTCTGGCAGCAGGCTCAAGAGCAAAGGCTTAGACCCAAACCATGAGAGATATGTCAGCAAACAGTTTAACTTCCTTTTTGCTGTGTGGGTGACCAGAGCAACAGGAAGGACGTTTTTATTGAATCCTCATGGAAAGTAAGTTCTCAAAGTTTCTTTCTTGAGGAAGAAGTAAAAGAAGAGCTGGAACGGAACTGCACCAAGCACCAAAGCAGCATAATTAACCTCAAAGGTAAACAAACTCACTTAAAGGGTTATTCACAAGAACACCAAGTCCGTGTTAATCACGTGTTAACCCTTAACCCTTCAAGAAAAGACCAAGGGTAATCTGAGATATTAGTGACAATTCAATGATGAAATTAAAAACAAAATTCAGTACTCACTGTACAAAACTGAGTAGATCCTTCAGTTTGCACTGATGTCCATACAAGTTCTACAATTTGTACGTGCCTGCAACAAATCCTGTTTCCACTCTTGTTAATGCTTTGGCCTCGTAGGTTTGGATTCCTAGCTTCATTCTCGAGCACTAAAAGAAGCCCGTACCAGTCAGTAACACCACAGTAATAATTCACCCAATTCTTCAGCAGCTGATGTAAAAGTTCTTATGTCCATCTGGAAGTGTAAAGTGAAAAAACCATCCAACCTTAACACCAGCATTCACTCTATAAATTGGGCAGGATTTTCTTCATGTCTTATGAAAAGGAATTACTCTGAAACAGAATGTTGTTTTGACTGATTTAGCATTGGACTTGCAGATATTGTCTTTAATGAAACCCTGGACTTCATTTTTCCATTTGATTTTGAATTTGTTACTGAACAGTCTTTCACAGAGTTAAAGTTTTCGGTGACCAGAAATAAGGTGCTGGTCTGCTGAACAATGAAACAATTCTATCATGGCATTGAACTGTATAAACTACTTAAACACAGGACTTGACCTTGATTTTTTTTATCCTCTGATTTGAAGTTTGTGACAAAGCCCAGTCCTTCAAGTACACATTCTGTGTTTGACCGGCAGTTGTCATTTTTTAATATTCAAAGATAATTTTCATAATCCTTATGAAAGGGTTTCCCAAATTTAAAATTCCAGGGTTTTTCTCATGACCCTTAATGTAGCTGATTTGGTTTTATACTTTGTTATAGTCTTATTTTGTTGTAGTCTTAATGTCTTGATACTGAGGTTTCTTCAGATCCAGCATGAAACATCTTTTTTCTAAAGTAATAACCATCAAATGTATATTACATGAAGCCAGTGACACAAGTATTATTTTTCATTTGTATTTAGAACAACTCATTATCTTGATTCTGGTTGGTAAGTTTACTTCGCTTCCTCACTTCTTTTTCTTAGTAAGATTCTCTGTAGAATTATCCTACAAACTAGTCGTCGGTATTTATCACCTGTCTAAAATTTAAAATATCAGGAAAGATACTTTTTCATTGGAATTCTAAACCAAATCAAGCAAGGAGGCTTGGGAAAAGATTATAATCTGCAGCCAGTTCTGGGTGGGCAGCACTATTACTCTTCTATCTTCAGAAATCTTATCTGCTCCAACATTTGTGATTATATCCCCATCTAAATGCTGACCTTCAAAGTAAGTCTTTGAACATAAAAGAGGATTATAAACATTCCTTTCTCTCCTGGATATTTGAGCAAAAGATCCTGAATTGAATTCCTTGTAATAGAAGTCTGCCATAACTTTAACTGCTTAAAGGAGAAAATCTTTATGTCCGTATAGTATTACAAATGTATTTATGCATCAAGCTTGGAGAACTGGTGTACAGCATTCCAAAATGTTGTTTCTTAAGTACTGCCATTTAAAATTCTTACTGATTATAAGCAGGCGAGAAACAAATAATTAGACATTTTTTATTTTAATGTATGTAGGATTAGAGTTCAGGTTTTGGCTTTCTATTCTGTCAAGTAATTTTAGAGTTCACTAAAAAGGGAGGGGGTATGCGGCAGGGCCCTTGGTCATGTGTATGCTTGAGGGCCGAGCCAAAATTTGTTCTCTGATCAATTCCAAATAACACTCACTCTCAAATGGAAGTTATTCACTGTCCTACAAGACAGTTAATTTAACCTTTCATCAGGTCAGCCTGACCAGAAAGCTGAGTCCTCCATACCCATCTTGCTCAGTTAAGCTCATGTAGGATGAGGAATCTGGAAGGTGGTGCAGTGTGGGAGTGAAATCTCTCTTGTGGGGACGTGTAGGTGTGTTGGAGGAACTGGCGGAGCTCTGAGTCATCTGAAAACATTGTAAGACCTTTAAGTATGTGATTGGGATGTGCTTGGTTAATGACTGAAATAGGGCAATGTCAATGAAGGAGGTGAAGGTAGATTGCAGGAAGAGCTAAAAATTAAGTTGAAGGTAGCACATTAAGGACAATAAGCAGACAGAGGTGGAAATACCAGCAAAACATTATTTTTTCCAAGCCTGGTTAGTATTGTTCCTTGCTATGTAAGAGCTAAGAGAAGAAAATAGGCGTTGTTTTTCCTTGCCATTTACTTTAGGATGAGCCTGACTACAAGATTTTTCACAGCTAATTTGCAGGGAAAGGAAAGAGGTTGAGAAGGGCAGGAAGAAAGGGAGGAAGGAGGGAAGAAAAGAGGAAAACCACAAAAAATTCCAGGCACTGGTGGTCTGTGCCACAGTGTACACTGACAGCTGCTTACACTAGCATCTTCTCCGTTCATCAAGATTTCCTCTTGTATCATTCACCAAGATACAGCTCTGACACAGGGCTGCTCTGGGATTTATAGTAAATAGCTGTTGAGCCTTCCCTTAGCCTATTCAGACAAAATCATTTAAGAGAAAAGGTATGTCTGAGATCGTTATTGGGACATACAATTCCTACTGGACATTTTTTTCTAATAATATTGTTGTGTTATTTTTTGATCCCGTAAGACATACTTGCAACATGCTCTATCTTAAAAGTGGTTGTGCCCAGAATAAGCACAAAAAGGCTTTTAAACTAAAAGCCAGCCTTTACTGGAATCTGAACTAGAATACTATTTAAATTGAGAAAATTCAGTGTGACTAGGGACAATAGAGTAGAAATAAAAGGATTTACTTACAGCTGTCCCCTTACCTACTTGTCCTTACAGATGTGTCCTTGCTTCCCAGCTCATTTCAGTTAACTTGGACACTTTCTGAGTGGCTGCAAGCTTTGCTTCTTCTCCTCTGGCCTCGAGGAAGCATCCCCTTGGCTCTGAGGGCCTGTCTCTCTCTCTTCTTTCAGTTGTTTCTCAGTCTTTTTTACATGAGCTGCAGGCTGGCAGCTCTGCGCTGTGTCTCCCTGTCCTGCCGAGCCTGATTTCATCTGCGGTCTCTGCTCTCCTCCCCAGCTCTTCTCTGGCTGCTCAGTAGTTTCACGGGAAAGGAGCAACCTGCTTCCTTCATCAGAGGGTTCAGCCAAAGCTAATCACGCTGATTAAAGGAACTTAACCTAAAGCTGAAAACAAACATGCCATCTATCTACATAGAAAGAAACAGGCTGAGATTCTCAAATATTCAATATGAAAAACAAGCATTGTACATCCTGTGATAAAATGGCAAGCAAGAATGGCCAACATGCGAGCCTTGCATTAGCCTGTCACTATTTTCACGACTCTCTGCATACATTTGGTGCCCAGACTGTATTTTCTGGGGTTTAGTAGTCCAACTCCAAATATAACATCAGTTCTGATGCTGAGTTTTGGTTAATATCACAATCTAACCAAAATTTATACAGTACAAGAAAGAAAAAAGGTGCCATAGACTACTGAGCTCTAAAATTAAGAGTACTTCCCAAGACAAGAAAAAGGACAGAAAAAATGGGCAGGAAATTTTTTAGATGACAAAACTGGCAAATCTGTTAAGCAGTAAGTCATCAGATACATCATGAAAAGGAGGATAAACTTTGGGTTATTCTTGTTTCTACATTAACAGGTTCAAAAGAACTGCTATGAGAAAATCCTTCTAGTAAGGAAAACTAGAAAAAGAAATATGAAAACATCTTATCAATGTTTAATCTCATTCAAAAGATAGAAAACTGCCACATGCAAATCAGTTCAGTCTCCTTTTACACATTACAGAGTTGGGTGATTCAGGTCATATATGAGAACACATTTCAGAATATGTCATGCTTTGATGTAATATATTACTAATCTTTTTTGCTATAAATGTAAAAAAGTAATTGATATGCAGTAATGTGATACATTTCTCACTCTAATTCTTTGAAAAGATTTATGAAATTAAGATGTCTTGTCTTGGTTTTCATTTATTTGATGTGGAAGGATAAAGGTAGGGCATTGTACCAGCTTTGTAACAGAATGCTTCAAGAGTGGTACGAAAAAATCATCTGCTAGGAACCATGCAGAAAAAAATTACACTTTTTATTCCAAATAGAGGACAAATTGCAATGTCCTTGCATTCAGAGAAGTGGGTTAATGAAATCAGGTTTTCAGCTATATAAAAGCTGACTTCAGCTTATATAAAAGTCCCGTGCCTTTGCAAAATGTAAATCTGTCCCTTATTAATACGGAATGTTTGTCATGGCTCCCTGCCACCTTATCCCAACTATTGACATAAAATCATCAGTAGAAAAATAGAACATAGCAAGGATTCTTTGACCTCCCAGATTTTTGGATGCTACCTCTGCCTGTTAGGGTTGTTGACCAGCAATGCAGGTTAACTAGTTTTTTGTTCTGCCTGGTGGTACACGCTAAAGGAGCATAAAGGTGGCTCTGAATTGTATGAATACAGTGATTCATTGCACAGCAGCATTAACATCAGGGGAATAGCTCCCAGTTCTTCCTCTGTACTGCATATTCCTTGGTTGCATCTAAAAAAAGACTTTATTGAATGGATGCTGGAAAGCTGTTAGAAATTCTTCTATCATTAGCAGTGGCTTACCATATATTATTAACAATATGTGGCGCACTAAAGACCACGGGAAAGATTTTGCTTTATCAAAGTGCCAGGTATAACAGTTGAAATAAACCAACTTCTATCAAATTTAGGCAAATAAGCCAGATTTAGAGCTATCTATTCTCCTCAGTAGAAGTTTCAAGAAAGTATTTAGAGTTCAAATTTCTCTTCCTGTCAATTAATAGAGTAATATTAAGTGCTGAAGTTTGAAGGTTTGAATGCTGATGACAGAAGAGATGATTTATCTATTCATAATAAAAACGGGGGTTTTCTGGTTTTTATTAGGTATAGTGAATTACCTTTGCTGTATGCCATGATAATAATCTTGTTGCAAAGCTAAGTGCTGAATACCAGAATTAAAGTTTTTGATTTGGGAGGGAGGTGCAGGGGGAGTTTGTGATCTTTCAATTAAATGCTGTACCTGAACACGCATGCATGAGAGTTTGAATTGAAATTGCATGGGAATCCTTAATTCCAGCCCCTCCTAAATTCTCAAGTCTTGATTCTGTAACCATAACAACACCAACAGAATGTGGAGCTGGGAGAAAGGTTGTGATGAAATTATTTTTATTGCATCTAAAGTGTCTTAGGTTCTCATAAATTGTTTAAAGGTCATTTCTCTGAAGATTTCATAAATTTAACTTGTTAGTAAGAAACTAGAGAGTGAATTCCCAAAGCTTCTGTGAAATTCATCTCTAATATCAGAAGAGGACTGTACAATTTATGCAGAGACAATATCCCAATGTTAGTCTTTTTCATGGATCACATTGGCATGTGTAGAACATTGCAGAGCTTAAGCCTTTTCTGGAGGATGATAGATTCGGAGTGTAAACCACTGTCTCTGTATTACATGGAGGGTAAGCAAAGAGAAGATTTGTGGCAGTTTTGTTTGTTTCTTATAGACATGCATTTAAAATACAAGCGAAAAGTTTTAAATATATTTGTGCACCTAGCTTGAACAATGTTGAGAAGGAGCGGCATTAGATGTTATTGTACAGTGTTGCCTCCCATGTAAGCGGATAAATCTACGACTGTCCGAGAATGACAACATGATTTATAATCTCCAATACGTACCACAATCCACCTGCCAGGAGCAATGCCCTGTGTTGGCAGGCTCTGGTTAAAGCAGACCACTTCAGCTGATAAAAAAACCAGATCAATGCTGGAAAGGGGCAGCAAGAAAGGAAAGAAAATCATTTTATCTTTTTTTTTGTTATTATTTGTGCCAAATGTGTGGTTTAATACAGACAAAACACTTCCGTTGCTCAAGGTTTTTAAATAACTATTCAGTTTCACCTGGACGTTGTATGTTTATCCATATGAAAGCTATTTAGAGAGTAAAAAGCAGTAAAAAGCAGATATGTGAACTGATTTTACAATAAATACCTATGATTTCCTAACTAACTAGTTATAGTGCAGATAATAAACTAGTGACTATGTAGTACTGTTACAGTCTGATTAAAGGCAATAAGAGCAAACATTAAAAAATAAAACAAAACAAAACAAAACTCTCCACACCCCAAAAAACAAAGCCACAGTCTAACAAAAACAAAGCAAGAAAAGGAACATCTCTGTGGAAAAATCCAGACACTGTAAATATATTCAGACCTTTTATTAGGTTTTCTACTGATACATAACCCCATCTGTTCTATCAACATAGTTGTCATTTAAGCAAAAAGCTTTTTTTTCTGTGAAATTAACAGGTCTGTCTTAAAACTAGATGTCTCTTCTATGCTTTATTGCGTTATTTCCTAATTTTACCTAAATATGAAATCAGTGCCATTTCTGAGAGCAAAAGAATTTTGCTACCAGCTGTCAATACAGCTGCACGGTCAGGCTTTCTGTTTCGTCATTCCTTAATCTTTATTTAGTCCTCTGGAAGTCGTACCTAGGGGCTATATTGAGACCCAAGTGTACTTCAAGAGCAAATCAAGCATCAGCTCCAGTGCACGTTCCACAATTAGGAAAAGGGAGGGAGGGATAGATTAGAAGAGAGAGAAACACAAGAGGGGCAAGGAAAGTAAGGCATGTAAGATTGGACCAAAAAAAAAAAAAAAGAAAAAGAAAAAATAGCAGGGAAACAGGAACTGAAAAGAAAAAGAAGATGGACAGGCAGACTGGCATAAAGGACTGGTTCTTTACCATAAGCTGATTAAGCTAAGGCATATCTCTTGAGTGAGCTTTTTCACTTTGCTTCGACAATTCAGATACTGAGGTACTGATACAGCCTTCTTGAGTAGATTCACTTCATATTGTAAATGGAAATTTGTATTAGTTTAATCTACTAGGTTCCTTAGTGTAACAGAAAATGGACATAAGTCCCTTTTCTCACTAGTGAAATATTCTCTACGCTAGGCATACCACTTGGACTACCTGCACCAAACCTCCCTCAGTCAGCAAGGTGGCGGCCCTGTGCTCCCAGTATCCCATTTTTTTTAATTCTAGTTCAGAAAATGACATATTTTCACTGGTTTATCCAAGTTTAAAATGACAGAAGTTTTTTATGGGCAAGGTTATTTATTCTGATGGTTGCTTTTTACAAAGCACAGCTCCAGTCTCAGAAGCAGTGGGCTGAAACTCAGGACTTGGTAGTAATTTGAACTCTGATCTCCAGTGGTCAGTGATCAATGTACCTACTGCGTTGTTTCAAGCTGTTTCCTTTTCTGTTGTGTGAATGCCTCATGTCAGCATCAGTTAGAATTAAACCATATATGCTTTCTGGTGGTTTGACCTTTAAATAAAGATGGGTTGAAATACTAGTTTTGTCCTAGAGAAAATTCTATTTTAAATGTTTCGTTGGCTTTTTTTTTATATATTTTTTTCTGGAAGGAATCTTGAGAGTTTTATTTTGTTTAATGGTTAGCTAAGTGGATAGTCATTTCTCTGTTGAATCTAGCACCACATTCTTTCTTCAGTGCCAGGAGTAGCTTCACGATTTGTCTCACTGGGGCTTTTAACCATCAGTGTTATTTTATGATAGCGGAAAACGTGTTACCAGAAAGCTATTATTTGAGAAGGTGGGGAAAGGTAGCATAAAAAAGAGCATAATTGTTTGAAATGGTGAATTTCAGGTCTGACCATCTGCTGTGAGCACATACTTCTGTTTCATTGCTGGAGCTGAATGATTCTGTCCCATAAAATAGAGTGTGCTCCGCACCAGCCCTCAGTGATTTCTCCTGGGGCATATTTCATTGAAGAGTAGACACAAAAGCAAATGACACAGTAAATATTTTCCGTATCGGTCTGCATTTCCTTGTGATGGGATAAAATACACTGAAAAAAATCTATCATGTACAAGACTACCACAACAGTTTGAATCAAGAAGTATTTTACTGAAGCCATAAAGTGATTTGTTTTTTAAATCAGTGTAATTCTCAGTAGAGTAACTTGAAAATTTGGGTTTGTTCTGAGGTTTTTAGGATAGGAGCCAGACAAAAAAACATCAGGCAGGAGGTCAGACACGTTTCATGTGTCAACTAATTTCAGTGAAGAAATGTTTGCTCTGAAATTTCCCAATCATCTCTATTTAGAATAACTGAAGCTAGAGGTGGTATTTACCCTTCCCTCTTTAATAAAGGGTTTGCCTGGACCTAAAAGGATATCGTTCACAAGCTGTCTGTGGTACAAAGCTCACCCTTGTGCCCCTCCTACTCTAACATCAGTCGCTGCTTGTTTTCTATTTAAACTTCCACAGCAAGGGCTAAGGTGGTGTTCCTCTTGCCTAGCTGCGTAACAGCTAAACACACCTATTTAATCTGAACCAGTGTCACTGAATCGTGACACTGTTATAACCAATGGTAGAGGATCCAGATGAAGATTCCACTCATTATTTCATATAGTCTAAGTTTGTCTGGACTGTCTCTAGATACCTCCCTTTTCAGGTGGTTAATGCTAGAAAAATTAAGTCCCACTCTAAACCTTACAATTGGTCACCATAGTTTCATTGTGTATCTATATAAAAAGCAATTAGATACACTGGCTGAGTCCTTCTTTCTAACAGTTACCTTTTCTTATTCAACACAGTCTGTAATTAGAACCTCTCATTATAGCTCTAATAGCAATGAGTAATCACAGTATATCATGCTGGGGACCTGGGAGTAGCTGATAGCACACCCTGGGAGTAAAGAAACCAGAAAATACATGTAGGAAATCATGATGCCAATATATCAATATTCCTCCAAATTGCCACCAGTAAGCACTCTTCCAAATTGCCATCAGTCAGCACTTTAAGCTCTGCAATCTCTAAAGAGTTTCATTCTCTCTTTTAAGGAGATCTCTCCAGTACATGTCATTAAGTTCTTGGCTTCTAAGACTTATTATGGCAAGGACTCGCCCAGGTCAGTTAAGCACTATATGACAAATAGCTTCCTTATTTGTTTAAGATTTATTTCGTTTCAATTTGATTGAATGTTCGAGAGGACAGACAGTAACACACAATTTTTCTTCCATTTGCCATATATCATTTTGTTTACCTTCATCATATCTGCTCCCACTCATCGTCTGTATAAATTAAATCTCATCTTTTCAGTCTCTACCATAAGATTTTAATCACTGTAATCTCTAATATCTTCTATCTTTATGCATAGTGCATGCCTTTATAAAAACTGAGCAGTTACTTTCATTGAGTAATCTATGAGGATACTTAGATCTTCTCTCAGAGTACTTATATTTCATTCAGAATCTGTTTGTACCTCACATTACTCTGCCTCATGTTGATTCTTTTGTATTTGCCAGTTGTGAATTGTAGCAGTTTTCAGAATAGAAGCTGTATCTGGTTCCTCAAATCCAGGCCCTTGTTATCACACACAGTCACGTCATATAATTCTATTCCAAAGTTTAGTTAGCTTTTTTTTATGACCAGTTATGGGCAATTCTTGGCTTGCACATTTCTCTCTACCTTGCTGTGTTACTGGGAGTTTCCAGCATCTGAGGATCTTTGGAGTACGTGGTACTAAGCACAGAGGGCACCAGCTGACTCTTCTGAAGAAACACTGTAAGAAATTCAGGAAGGATAAAAGCCTTGCTCTTCTCTTTGGATACTTTCTAATAATTTCCTCATAAATTTATTCATAGCCAGTTTATACCCGTTTGTGCTTGTGCCAGTATCCTCCATTAACCTAAAAAGTCCCTCAATAACTCTGTTGTTTATCCTCCAAAGCCTTTCTAGAGAAAAGCCATGTGCCTTTCAGCTTTTCTTTCAGTAGGCTAAACAAGCTGAACTCTTTTGGAATCCTCTTGTGAGACAGGCTTTCTATTTTTCTGCTCACCTTCGTAGTCCTCCTCTGCCTTGTTATATCTTCCTGAAGAGGAATGATCAGAACTGCACACAGTGTTTTAGAGAACTTCTGATTCTCTCCCAGTGGGTTAATGTGTCCTTATCTGCATGCTACAGCTTGACGTTCAAGGTTGCCATCCACTTCACCTGTCTTTTCCAAGAGAGGTTTCTCCTTGTCTCACATCTCCTGTCAGCTTAACCACAAATGGAATAACATGCGTCCTAATGCCAGCTACCGTCAGCAGGTAACCAGTTACACTTATCATACGTATGATGTCTTCTAAGGCCATTCATGCAACATTCACTATTTGAACTTTGTATACTTTGATTCATCACTGAAGACTAATCAGAGAGTATGTGCTTTTTTTTTTCCTTGAGCACAATGCTAATAATACCTAGAGTGCAAACAGGTAACTACATTGCTGAAGTAGAGGTTACTTTTTTTCCTGTAATGGAATGAAGAGTTGTTCTTTTCATCATACTCATAGTCATCTAGTGAAGTTTATTTTGCATAACACTGATTGCAAAGGCTAGTGAGCAGAGAAACGTCTATGCTGATATGGCAGAGGGATGTAAAATCTCTGTTTTCTGCAAAGAACTAACCTGTGCACTGGGGTTTTTTTCTCCCTTGTGTCCTCAGTCACCACTCCTGGAGTAGCCAGGACTTGCAAATGTATTATAAACATAGCAGTTGCAAAACTGGGCTCACACAGAAGATACTGGCTTGGTGCAGTGTGGCAGATTCATAAATAAGTACAATCTCTAGAGGATACTGCAAAGGGTACAGTCATACTTACAGGAAAGTATAACCACCATCATCTACATATCACTGCTTTAATTTACATACTACTAATAACATTCACACTAGTTAGCTGATTATCTGTTGGTTATTCTGAATGTACACATGAGACAACAGATTAGGTTTTCTGTATGGCAAATGTTTCAAATAAAAATAAGAACGCAGATGTGTCTCTCAGCAGAGAGAAGGTGGACTTTGGCCAAAAGGTTTTGGTGAGAATGGCTGAGAGAGCTCTTGCAAGACTGAACGGTTACTTCTGTACTTACCATTTGTTAATTGTTTACTGTCAGTAACTGAGTGAGCTATGTTATGGACATTTGCAGACAAAAACAGAAATTAGTGCTGTTTTTACATTTATCACATGCTGAGTGTACCTCACTCCCATCTACTTATGAAATTTCTGTGGGCAGAAGCTGCTTTTGTCACTGTTGTTTGTCTAGTGGCTATTTTTTCGGTATTGTCTCCATTAATTGTTGATCAATTCCTTCTACATATCTGTGTAGATTAAAATAAATAAGTGAAAATAAAAATTCTGTAGGCATTTCCATGATCACAAAAGTTGATTAACATTTCAGAACATTTTCTTAATGTTCAATCTGGTTTTTAATGCAAATCTTTTATAACCTAAAAAAGATTGGCACTTAAATTATTAAATCTGAAGAAGTGCAGAGATGCTAAATGGATATTTAGTATTTAATGCTCTGAATGCCCCAGATTTACATCACATATGATTTAATATTTTTTTTAACCTTTTATCAGGTTCAGCATAAAACATGAGGGCTCTTGAGAAAAATGAAACCAATATATTGGCAAAAGTGAACAACTTTCAAAAATGAAAATGCAGAACATTGCTTTGTACTGAACAACCTTAGTCATTATGAAACATTAGTAACTACTGCTGTTGGGTGGAAAAAAGTAAAAAAAGGACAGAAAACAAACACAAACCCAACAGATTTCAGCATTCAACTTTCCACATGCATCAAAGTCTTCCTTGAAAACACAGCTTGGTGGAACCTTTTCTTTCCAAGTTAATGAAGAGCTATGTTCATGCTTGTTCTTGGAGGTCATGGACTTGGTTCCCTACTGCAAAGCTCTTCTCTTGTCATTTGCCCCTACCCAAGAGCCATATATAATACCGATGCATTAGACTGATAAGAGTTCATCTGTCTCAGAGTGGGGAAAATAATTGCCCAAGTAAGGAATCAGATGCCAGGAGAAAAATGAGCAATCAAGTACACATCTGTATTTATTTTGAGTTTTGCATATGCTACCTTTAATACAGCACAAAGTTTGATATTCTGAAACGCAGCAGTGTATCAACCAGACAAGTCCTTGTAAATTAAATCTGCCCTGAATGAACATCAAAAGCAACAGATATCTTGTCTGGCTTTTATTTTTCGTTCTGAGTGAAATGAGCCATAACCCCAGGCACAGGATGCAGCAACACAGGCAATGCTAAGTTCATTCCTCTGCATTACCAATATCTATATTAGGAAATAATGAGTTGGAAATCCTAGAAGCAAATCTGGAGGTTTAACGTTCTCTCCTCCAGGGTGACTCTCCCATAAGAACTTGCTAATAGCAGAAGACATTTTGTCAGGCAGGATAGATTAGGATGTGCACTGGGATAGAAGTATTCAAGTGCTATTTCATCTGTCTTTCTCTCTTGCTCCTCCTGTTTCAACTATGAGGAGCTTCCTATCTGAATGGATTGCAATGGCTATCTCTGTATTTCAGATAAGCTTAAGACTCATGTAAAATGTGCTGCTGCTAATTAGTCAAGATGTAATTAGTCCAAGGAAATTAATTGTACATAAATAATGTGGAATTTCATCTTCATGGCTCAAGAGGTAAATTCAGAGCCTTTTCAGAGTTGTCTGTCTTAAAAATAAAATGGCAGAAAAGGATTATTAAGGAAGCTCTTCAAAATTCCCATTACCCTACTAATGAAGATTTAACACATTGCCCAGAAGACATGGCTGATCTGCACTCCGTAAGGTCCTTCCACCACATCAGCATTTGCTTATCCCCAGCTGCTCTCATCAGAGAGGAAGCTAATAGTGACTTTGAAGAAGCAACTTATCTGCCTCCCAACAGAAAGTAAAGCCCTGTAAGTACCATCCATGCACAGCAGTGGGTAGGTAATTTAGAGTGTTCTCCTTCATTAACTGGACTTCAAGTGAGCCATCTCCTGGGTGTGTACCAAAGGCTGCTCTGACCTACCTGGAGCTGTTAGAGTAATTAAAGTTCACTTCAGGATTGCATGTGTCAAGGACTGCACAGTAGAAAGGTGAAGTTTGACTTCATTTTCTATAAAGCTGCCTGATAGTATTACTGTTACTCAATGATACAGTGTTCAGGTAACAGCCAAAGGCCCAATTCTGGGGGTCGATACTCTGTAATTGTGATTGCAAAAGCACAGGAATATGTATTCTGTGCCCTCAGGACGAACACCTAAGGAAATCTCTTCCATGTCCTCAAAAACACTATGAACTAATACTGCGCTTGGCTTGGATTTTGCTTTTTGCACCTT
The DNA here is from genome assembly GCA_013396915.1 of Stercorarius parasiticus. Classification (NCBI taxonomy): domain Eukaryota; kingdom Metazoa; phylum Chordata; class Aves; order Charadriiformes; family Stercorariidae; genus Stercorarius; species Stercorarius parasiticus. The sequence continues at coordinate 409,984 of VWZL01004435.1, read as the reverse complement.
TTTTTCCTGATAGTTTTGTTTCATTCCTTGATGAAAAGAGGGAGGCTTCCGTTCTCCTACCAACCACACAGATCCACATGCATGGGACAGAAAGTAAAGTCTACAGGAAATGTCATTAGATGAGAATAACACCATTTCAACAGCTACCTCACACAGTTGCAAAGGACAGCACGGGCAGAAGGCTGCAGAGTCAGACTCAGAGAAGTGGGTACATCTGTCTCATTCCTTCAGGACAATGGGTTCTGTGGTTTGTTGTATAAGTTTTGCTTAGCTTCCAAAATAGTTTGATTGGTTTGTTATTGCCTGCAATGGTTTCTGGATTTTGTTTAATATAAAATGATATGTAGTGGTATAGCGTTTTCAGCCCTGTAAAATATTCTCAATCTTCTGCATTTCTTACCATAACCTCCTACTACCCTATAGAAGACAAAGCCCAAAATATTTATTTGTTTTGAAAGTATCCCTCAGCTTTTCAATGAAGTGAAATAACTGGAGTAACTTCTTTAGAATTATTTACATTTTATTTTAAATTCACGGTCTAGAACTGTTATCTTCTCTAATCTGAGTTATTGGCAGATACTGGTGCCATTAAAAATATCATTTTATTCTCTCCCCTCAAGTTAGACAGTTGTTTTCTCCACCACAGCTATCACTGTAGTCAGCTAGAGTTTCTACAGAGCATAGATATAAAAGGATCAAAATCTTGCAAGACATCTATAAAACAAGATTGTTTTGGATATTTAAGACAAGTTCCCCTCTGTTCTGTGCACAGAAAAGCTTGGCTTCAGTAAAAGCCAGAGGCAATGCTTGTATCAGCTGAGAGCCAAAGATATTAATGAACAATTTCCCCGTGTTTTTCTTGCAGCATCACTGGAAGTTACAGGCTTCTCAGCTAACTGTAGCTCTTATTGTCTCTTGGGTTGTTTTTTTGTTTTGTTTTGTTTTGTGGGTTTTTTACCTTGAGAAGATGGCATTTTGTAAGTAAGGAACAGCCAAACCTTAGGAAGAGTTGAATGAATCTCCAAATTATAATCCGGATATTTCTGATAGTCTTATATCTCACCTCAGTGGCAGGGATGATTGCTAAGTTCCCCTGCCAAAAATAAAAATGAACAAATAAATTAATGTGTGAAGATACAAATGGGAGTTCTTAACTAACTGATACACTCACTCTTCAAGTTTTTTGTTGCTTAGCACTGCTTTTCCATCCTGGTCTTTGAGGATGACCTATGTTGTCTTTACTGTCTATTTTTTTTGCCTTGCCTCCTCCTTCTCCCTATAAACAGTCCCCATGCTTTATTCTTTACAATATTTTTCCCATGTATTTGGTTTTGAATTTGTCTTAAGCACTTGCCAAGTTTCAGAGAGACTCTCTCTGCTCCACCTTAATCGGTTTTTACCCAATTTTTTTTTATAAGCAATTGCAGTATTATAAGGTGACAATTTTGGTAACAACCTAGTTCCACACAGTGGAAAATCACTTCACTGGCCAAAATTACACGTGTTGATAGTCTGACATCAGGTTCCTAAGTGGTATGTGTCATATAACATAAAACAATATTGTTGGGATTCAAAGATTTGGAGGGGAATAAATGGCCAACCTAAGGTAAGTAGTGGTTGATTATAAAACCTGTATGAATGTATAGGAAGATAAACTACTTATTATAAGAGTAAAAGGTGCTCAACTTTTTTATTCAGAATTCAAACACAGATAGCGTGAATATGTAGAAATATTTCATTAATAAATGGAAACATAGCATATGAAAATATATTTTGTTACTACTGGGTAGTAGGATTTTCCCATACTCTTACCAGGACACACACATGCTTTATAAGAACTACCTCTTTGCAGCTCTGAGGTGAGCGATGCCCCGGTGGCTCCAGAGCAGCAGATGGCCCCTCTCTCGCCTTGTCTGAGTAGTGCTTGTGCACAGCTGCAAATCTGTTTTCTCATTCTTTCTTTTACAGTCAAGTAAGTTCTGCAGTGACAAGAAAGAGGGCAATTTTGGTTAGAAGCATATCTATCTCAACAGAAAATCTGGCAAGTGGGGAGAAAGGAAATTATACAATTGAGAGCAATCAGACAATGATTTTTGATGGGTGATTACCATCAGATTGCAATGTTTCCACATGGATCCGCAGGGCTTGGTATGAGCCCAACTGCAATTTGACATTTGTATAAAATCTCCGCATAAAAGAACAGCTTATGAATGACATGATTTTTTGTAGTATGCTGAAGAAGGAGGACTGGAGAGACCAGGTATTTTCAGTGTCTGAATTCACTGGGTCTCCAGCTCAGCCAGAGCTGTCAGCCAAAATTATGCCATGTTTTCTTTAAAATGAGCATATCAGAATATGCTGCTGGCTCCAGTCTCTAAAGCTAAGATTCACTAGTATATCAATTACTAACCTTGAACAAGGTAACCCTTTAACCAGAGAAAACTCAGGTCTGTGGGGTGAGATGGATTAAATAAATCTCTCTCTGCCCACTAGGTTTGAAAAGGGGTGGTACTTTCCTCCCAGCGTGTTCTCTGCCTGCTCTTTTTCAATGGTCCCTGGAGTTGCAACAAATCCCACATCAGCCTCTTTTGGTCTTTAGTGAAGTCATCTTCCTCCTGTCATGTCTGAGATTGGGATATAGATCTGCTTTCCAACATGCCCTGATCCTTTCAGGATTCTCCTAAATTTCACTGAGACTGCAGACAGACGCTTGCTGCTCCTATCATCCTGCCCTTCCTCTCCCTACATCCACCATGCTCATTTTCTGGGAAAATGAAATACTCCTCTCCCTCCAGAGTGCCTCAGTTAACTCAGTGTGCAACTGCTAGGATGAGGCACATAGGCAATACCATGTGCTAAACCATGACAACCAACACGAAGCTCTCTCGCACATGTTCAAATAAAATAGCCTTAATATAAAGATTTAATTGTGGATATGTGAGATCTCATATTATGCACTTAAGGGCAGGAGAGGAAACCATAATTACAAAATAGATATTACTTTATAAAAATGGGACTATGAAAAAAATGTTGGTGCTGCAGCAAAAAGCAACTCAATATACAACCCTCCCCCCACACCCAATAGTTTGTGAAACTCTAAAGAGAGAAATTATGAGAGGTGAAACTAATTTCCTATTCATGCGACGTTAGTAGGACTGAAACTGGATTACTACCATCACTTCTTTCTGATGCCTCTTTTTGAAAGAAAAGTTGAAAATTTATGAAGCTCATAAACCACCAGCCGTGCAGATAATTGAAAAGTTGGGAGAAGTCATTCCGGTGTGACACTCAGGGTTGGGTTCAACTCGTCAAGTGGGGCGCCTGAAATTCAGGTGTTAACACATAGCTATGCCTCTATCAATCCTTTACAGTAGTCATCATTTAGGGTTTTTAAATGTAAAACATCCAAGCTTGTGTCAGATTGTTTGTATTTTGCTTCCTTCATACCAAGACTGGATTTGAACCAAATGGCAAATTTAGCATTTGTTGAAGGGATATCATTTTTATAAGAAAATAGAAAAACAAGAGCGAGACAGATTAGATGGGGAGAGAAAAGTATCTTTCTTAATTCTGATTATGTATCTTTCTCCACATTAGTGTCCCAGATCCTCAGCTCAGAAACATATTTAACCCTCACATGCGGGATAACAGGGAAATTATTCAAATTTATTTTGCTGTGAGAGAACAATATGATGGCAACGTGGACAAGGCAGCCAATTCTAATCTTTGAACACTTTTTTCTTTTATTTTATTTTTTGTTAGGGTTTTTTTTTGTGTATTTCGCACTTAGATTTCATTCTACTAACTTTGATGCTGATCTTTGTGATTCCTGGGTGAGCTTTAGTCACTGGCAAAAGTGCTCAGAAAGATTTGCATTTCTTGTATGCTTGTCGCTGTTTATGATCCTTGCTGCTCCCTTTTTCAAAAATTGTTGGTTTAATTCACAGATGTGGAAAAGAATGGAAAGGAAACCGTTGCCATATAAGTGTTAAGCCTCTTCAGCCTCCAAGTCTCCTTCGAAATGGTGGGTCTGTAAAAAGAAAGAAATATCTTTCAATTCATTCTTTGAGTGTTTCCTTTTACTTATTTCTGTCTGATTGCTCTGATTTTGCAGATATTTGGATTGGGTTGGGTATCGCTTTCTTGCTGATTAAAATTACAGCTGCTGTCTTGTATTTCCTTTCGAAGAAGAAAGTGCCAGAAACGTAAGTGAAACTTCTATTTTGTGTAAAGCAGACACAAATGTGGCACAAAGCAATGGCTAACTGCCCAGTCTCTTTGGTTTCAACTTTTAAATCACCCCACAGAGTTTGCCTTCATGTGCAACACTAAGCATAAAACCTAGCTTTGCAACAAAAGCTGACCTTAGTGGACCCCAGTCTGGAAACAATGAGTTACGGCTTGACTGCTTAAAATGTTTTGAATGCAACATTGTATTATTCCTAAATTATAAAATTCACCATTTATCCTTAACAGCAGTAGCCCTGATTTTTTTACATGATAGTGAAATGTGAAAAATAGAAGGTATTTATATTGTCTCGAAACCTCCGAGGCCAATTTAGTTTCTTACGGGCAGATTCAAAGCTATTCCTGAAGCTACCGTGTACCACATGCACCTGGGGAGACATTTTTGCCCTAACTATTTCAATATTTACACACATATGAGAACTTTCCCTGTGATAATTGGATGGAACAAAAGCGGGGGAAGGTCTGTTTTAAAATATTAAGGGTTTTCATAAAAAAGATTTAATAGACGGGAAAAAATGCAAGCTATGAGACTGCAGAATTACACAACCTTTTTACAACTCATAGGGTTTGTCCCCTCTCCTTTAGTTATTGCAGACCTGCTCACAATTTAACTTTCTGTTTTAATGTTTTATCAGTCATCTTAATCAGTGGTTCTTCAGATGTGTCTCACTAATGTCACTTTATCTGTTCCTTCTACCCATTTCCCCCACTACTTTGTCTCACACCCATTATCCAATAGTGCTGTCTTGCACTAGGATCACCCCAGTACAGACCCCTTGGCTTGCAGTACAAGGACCTGTGGTGAATGAGTGCTCTAGATGGTGTTTTTTTTATTTTTCAAAGTCTGTATTTCTTCCATCCAGTACTATGCTTGCTATTAGTACTGTGCACATTGCAGTGCATTCTCAGTAAAGGAAAAAAAAAACCAGCAAAATTGGTGGTGGTTTATTTCAAAATTTATTTCAAGTGCTTTGAATAACAGTGCTAGTAGTACTAGAGATATCTCTCCATCCAATTATTAGATTTCAGATTTTTTTAAAATATGCTTTAGACTGACAGTTCATTATTTCACAGATATATTTCCTAGCCCTTCTTCTCATCCCTCTGATAATCTCTGCTTTCTCTCTCCTCCTAAATTTAAGATAAAAAAAATTTTTGCTGTTTCTTATTTCCCTCTAACACTCGTATTTCTTCTCTGTCCATTTTGACTTATTCTGCTAGATCCCTCTCTGTCAGCAAGTACCTACCACCGTCCCTTCCTCCCTTTCAGCAATTCGTGTTGTGCATTGCCTTGTCCATTTTCATGTTGTTAGATTTCCCTCACCCCTCATTTTCTTCTCCAGAATTCATCTTCAAAGCTGTCTCTTTTTCTTTAAACTTGCGCTTTGCTATAGACCTTGCTCTCTTTGGGGATGTTGTTATCTCCCAAACTATCCACTAAACTGTGCAGACTCCTGTCCTGACGTTATTGCTGTTGACATGTCTCCTAACACTGCATGCTACCCTTCACAGGTAGAGCTGTCTATGGCCACAGAAGAAAAATGTTGGACCAGGAACATTTAGTGGTTGTGCTACTGTTAATTGAGTGTGTAGCTTCACCTACTTTCTTTATGTCTGCTTCCTCTTCTGTAAAGTGGAAATAATAGCATTTCCTTATCTTACTTCACAGGGGCTTTAACTTAATTCCTTCACATTTGTACAACCTGCTAAGGTACACATATGGAAAGGAACCTCAGAAGTGCAGGATTAACTGTATTCTACGAGCTACTTGATTTCTATTTGGTTTTTTGTAATTTCAGTTAATATTTTTGCAAAACGAAAAGTCTAATGCTTTTCTCAAAACATATTTGATGGTACTTTAATCAAAAATTATTGTGTTTTCTTACGCTACTTCTCCTGTGCTAAACTTCTCTAAACACTACTTTTTACCTTTTTCTTTCATAAATGGCTGCTTAAGGGTTACTGCACTGCTACCAACTTCTCTTCTACCCACATATCTGTATTCAAGGAATATTTTTTCCTTTCTGTAATTATACAAGCTAAAAAAAATAATCTTTTCTTGTACATGAAAAGGTACCTTGTTGCACTATGATGCCAAACACTTAAGTGTTGTATTAGGTACGTAATAAAACAGGGATGAATGAGGATCTTCCTACTATGGCACTAAGAAAATATTACAGCCCTGACATGAAGAAAATCAGAGCTGTGGAACAGAGTGTTAGATAGTTTACACAGCAAAGCTTATTCTGGTCTCGATTGTTTTCACTGGAGCTGCCAAAAGGATAATTTATGATGATGGAAATTTTTGTGGTTCCAAGTTTTGGCTATTAGGAACTGGCTAAGATTGTCATATCATTTTGCCCATGATACAGCATAAAAGTTTTTGTTTCCATTTTCTTTAATTACAGTTGACTTAACATGTAAATTAAAATGCGTTTTATAGGCATCTGATCAAGAAATAATCTAGCTAATAAATGGCTATTTGATTGAAATTGTGAAATTGTGAAAACAACGAAATCTGAAACTTTGAATTCGAGAAGATAAGCTCATCCAGGCAGTTTGTCTCTCCCTCTTCAACTACCTAGTGCCTAGCAGGATTTGATATACAAAAATCACAGCTGGATAGTAGTAAATTAAGGCAAGTCATTCCTTAATTGCTTAATAAGTAATCAGAAGTGACTAGTCAAAATGCAGACAATGTTATCATACTGAAGTTTGGATCTTTAAGATAAGGCTTTAGAATAAGAAGTGACTTGTGTTCGCATAAGTCGTAAAATGTACAATGTGACAGCACCACACAGAGGCATGAGATTTTACTCCTGATTTTTTTTAAGGGGATTTGATGAACTGGAGGAATTTAACTGTGCACATGAGTGATACTTTCCTACTATTGGTTTTCACTTCAAAGGCTTGTGTCCATTTTTAGCTTTCCTGGGTCATGTTGTTTTCTTAAAGTTACGAGGTAATAGAAGCACTCTAGAAGTGCCTGCTTGGCTATTCTTTCACAGGGAAGCTTTCACACACTTGAGCCTGTATTTACTACCTTTTGATAAGTTCTCTTGCTAGCTATTTTTTAATAATTTCTATTAGTGTCTCCTTTTTCATTACTGGTGTAGAACCACACATGTAGACATTGGCAGATGGTTCTCCAGAGGCACATTAACAGTTGTAGGTGCTAGCTCCCAGGACATTTTAAAATGGAGTGCAGGTCCATCTATGCCTCAATGGAAATAGCACAGGTATGTGTACAAGAGCTGGAGGAGAAGTTTGAGAGTCCACCAGAACTAATCTTTTCACCAGAAAACCAGGCAGCAACCAGTAGGGGTAGGCTGGTGACCCCTTAGACAATGGCTGGCTAAGAAGTTGTCACTAAGAGTGGTGAGAATCTGAGAGTTACGTTTGTCCCCCTTTTGCTTCACTGGAAAGACTGATAGTGCCTTAATCCCTCCTTTCAACCCAGAAAGAAAGCCCTGCTTCCCCTTTGCTCTCTCCTTCTTCTTCTTCTTCTTCTTCTTCTTCTTCTTCTTCTTCTTCTTCTTCTTCTTCTTCTTCTTCTTCTTCTTCTTCTTCTTCTTCTTAGCAAGAATTTCATCTCTCATCTGCAGGCTTTAAACTCTTCAGTGCTTGAGTGGGAGTTACTGGAAGTCATCATGTAAGTTGATTGCCTAATAGACAAAAGCAGCCCACCGCATGGCTTGGCAGCAGCGTACTTCATTACCACCATGGCATTCAGATATGCAAGCTACTTCCCAGCTCCCAGCTGGGGCTATGTGAAACTTTTGTACAGAAACCCCAAATCAGAGGAAGCTTATGAGTTTCTCACATTCCTGTTCATGCTCCAGAGATGACGTTTTCTAGTCCAGAAGGGAAAGCTGCCAGTTACTCCACCCCTTCAGTGACATCTGTCCTTATTGACCAAATAGAAGCAAAGCTTCATTTTAGCTTCCATTTTATTGCAGCTGCCTTCTCATGCTTCATTTTACTTTAAAAAGTGAGAATCAAACACTTTCCACCCAGCTAAGCTATGCTTCTTTGCTGTTGCCTCCAAAGCAGTCAATTTCCCTGGATCCTTTCGTCTTGTTTCTTTCCTATTCTTGATCTGCACCATCAGCTGTGATGCTAATGTACCACAGCTGCTATCAATCCTGTCAGTCATCATAAACACCAAACATTAAATTTTCCAAAGCCTATCAATAATGTATCTTGCCACACAGGCAACAGAGTGAAAAACTGAGGTGCTCCGAGAAAATATTTTAAAATGATAGAAAATCGTGGGAAAACAGGACCAACACAGGCCATTTTTCATCCTGCCACAGGGTAGACTCAATTGTATCACTTCTGGGTTTGCATTTAAATACCTCTAGCTGCATTAATTTGATGACATCCTCTGTCAGTCTTGGTACCCTAGGTAGAAAGAAAGTTTGCTGTTAGGAAGTTGTTTTCTAACTGCTAATATATCTGTTTACAATTTAAGTTCATTCCTGTTCACCGTGGACAAGAATAGATCATTCCATTCCCCCTTGCAAAAGGCTTTTATGTACTTGAAGGCAGTTTTCATGCCTCCTTACAGGCTGCTTTCTTTAGGCTAAACAAGCTCAGTGTCGTTTCTTTCAGCCTTTCTTCATGGTTAAGATTTTCTTACAATTATGATGATTCCCAGTTGCTGTTGCCAGGACTTTCTCCAATTAGACCATACCCTTCTGGAGGTCTGGTGTTGGGGAATTGAAAGTGTATTCCAGGGGTGGCTCTCCAAGTTGACCTGAAGGACCGCCAGAGGTTGTTGTTGGCTATGCCTCTGTTCCTATATCCCAAAGCGATAAACAGAATGACAATAGAATGACATTTATTGAAGTGTTTTCAGCTTGTGAACTGGAATGGTGACAGATACTGTTCTTGTAGAATGAGAGAAAAATGTGCAGTTTTATGAGAAAAAGAAAAACAAAACTAGGAAGCAGCAGCCATAACTGTTGTTTGGGAGTTCTTTTAGTAGTCTAATACTGATATCCAAACCCATTCCTTCTTCTGTAGAATATTTTTTTTTTCTGAAGGATAAAACCCAATGCTACAGTCAGAAGTCTTCATTTTTTCTGAAATGTACATCTCACAACCACCACACATAGGAAAGGTTGCAAAGAAACAAGAGGTGACATGCTGAAAGAGCGGAACAAATCTCTCAGTCCATAGCCTTCAAGATCACCAAAATGAAAGATGCAAAAGACTAATTTTTAGGAAAAAAAAATAACACTAAGTTTCCTAAAGTGACTCAAAAGGTACAAAGTGCAGATGTAGGAAGCCCAGACAGCATATTAACAGCCCAATCTAGCATCCAGGTGACTTGTAGATGATTCTAAATGCAGCTTTTGGTAGTCTGCCCTCCTTGTATCATGCCTCCCGTTTCTTTTGTGGGATGTGCAAAATACAGCCTACTTCTGCAAACCTAAATTTAGTTCAAAAGGTTTTATAAATGCTTTGTAAATTGATGTCTTGAGTCATAGTTTTTGTTTAGAGCAGAAGCTTTAGAACATCTCTAAAGGATTCTTTTAAGGGATTATTTTAATTACTAGCTTAATTGTAATTGTATCTTTGGTCCACTAGGATTTTGTCATTGTTGTTATGGACCTGATGATAAACATTCTTCTAGTACTGTATTTCCTACAAGTTTGTGTTCTGTCAAAAAAAAATATTTGATTTTTCATTGAAAGGTACATTGAAAAGCAGAAAATTCTGAGCTGTTACATCCAAAAGAATGAAATCTAGATACTTTAATTTTCCATTAAAAAGCATGATGTTACTCAGCAGTCCCTTTATACACTTGCAGGTATTTTGTGGCGCATACAACTTTCTCCCATCTCGGTGAAGTTGTAGTGGAGAAACCTATGACAAGGCAGTAGTTTTTGCTACTAAAGAATGCAGATGAGCTTAGCAAAGCTATGACCCATGTGAACTCATCCCAAGATGATTAATCCTCTCCTTCCCTACTGTGGTATTTCTGGTTATGTTAGAAAACCCAGTTCTATCTGAGCTGCCCTACCCACATGCTTGAATCTAGTTTTTTCTTTTTCTTTTTTTTTTTTCCTAAACCATCCTATGCTTGGCATTTTTAATCCTAATTATTCCCTGCTTGGTACAGTTTTCTGAACTTGGCATTTATGGGTTTTCTTCATAAATGGGATATATAAACATTTCACATTGATTAATTATTCTGGACCGTAATTTCTGTGAGTGATGAGTTACCCTTGCGCTTACTGTACAGAGGTAACACATAAGTAACTTTCTTCACATCATGAAACTTTGTGATAGGCATGTTGCTCTTTACTGTAGCAATAAGCTATCATTTTCTACCAGGGCAATGTTTCACTTTTGTCAAGTAACAGCAAGCACTGCAAGAGTGAGCTTAACTCAAGTCACTGCAATACATTTAGTTAAACTGCCCGATCAAGCAGTTTAAAATTAGGGTATAAACGGATGACCAGATGGCAACACTCACCCCACTGACCAATACTGCACTTTTATGTGTTCCTCAGCACTATCTATATTGCTGACAGAGTACTGGAGTTGGCATACCGTTACTTTGCTCCAGTAAGGAAAGATTCATATTTGTAATTAACTAAAGATCTAATATGTTGAGTTTACTTTATGCACAACATGTAAAGTAATGTGAGTATGTCATCTCAGTTCCCAAGCACAGACTTCTTCAGGCAGTTACTGCCTCCTCCAGCTGATGGGTTATAGCACTGGTGTAAACATATGATTAAATTTTCACGTGTATATTTTTTGAGGTCTTTTAAGTCATTCAAAAATATTTCAGAAATTGTTAAGGATAATTATTGGTATCCCTTAGAAAGAATTGCTTGCTACATTCACGAACAGGGTGTAACCATACATATATTTGTATAAATACATTCTTACACAGGATGTATATATGCATCTATGTGCATGTATGTGTAACATATATGTTGCATGTGAGGTAATATATTCAAGGAGACTTCCAAAGCCCCGCTTTGGCAAAAAGGTTCCTAAGAACAGGATAGAACTTCAGTAAGATTTTTCTTCACATAAATTTGGGGTGCATAAATTCAAACTGTGCCCATATTTTGGGCCATAAAATTCGCATGGTCCCTAAGATTAGGTGCCAAACTACATAAGCTCTTTCATGATTCAGACCTAAAGTGGAGGCCCACCTGAAATCTGATGGTCAACCTGAGCAAAACTCAAATTTCATGCTTGAGAAAACTTCACACACATAGACAGGACCAATTTCAGCACTAAACACAGCAACCACAGACACGCTATTGAAGAACTCAGCCATCGCTCTTTTTGGTGCCCACAGTTTGGCACAGTATCCTGCTGGTTAGTTATCCTCCTTGCAGAGGAAGCTGGAGATCTGTGTTCAGTGTCCTTCCTGCCCCCAGGACAGACCTGCGTACTCAGCATATTCTTGCCCATAAATAAGTAATATATATGCCTTGCACAAATGGCTTAAGTTCAATGGGGGAGTAGGGGATGAAAGAGAATCAGACCCATCCGTTATAATTTCCTATTGGCACATTAAAGGTGGTTCCGACTGTGAATTGTGCGACTTGCATTGCCTTTTAGAAGTGTCTCCACTGACTGTAAGCAGAATCAATGTGCTTAATTCTGTATCATGCTGTTAGGCCATACAGTTGGTTTGTGATGCCTAAATGAGACACCAAAATTAAGGCATGCAGATCTGGCCCTTTGGGCACAAGTTTAGAAGCAGAGCCAAGTTCCTTGAAAACTTCTTATCTGAGTTTTTTTCTGGCCTCAGGTTTTGTTAACCATGATGTGAATTTAGAGTAAAAAATCAATTCTGCATACATTTTGTGGTCTTTATTCAGGAGGATTAGTATGCAAATATACACTTAGCAGGCATACAAATAACCTAATATATTATAGCTTCACTAAACTAACTAAAAGCATTAGAATATCATGATTTATTACGGTTAAGATTAAGATCAAATGAACAAATCAACAGGTTCAAATATTCATCTCTCCACATTGCTGTGTCAGGTAATCAAACTGAATTATGAGACTAGCATTAGGAATAATTACTTTCTGGCAGTCTTGTAAAAGATTTTAAGGAGACATGACTGTTTTAGTCTAAAACCCAAACTTAGGTTCTTGCACTGATTTAACTCATAAGGTGAAATATTTCTGTAGACTACTTGTGCCTTCTTCCTAAGCTTCCATTCTTGTTTTAGTTCTTTGCAAAAGAAATCATGCCGTGTGTCTCTCCTGTGGCTCTCGCTGAGATACAACAGCTTCCTTTCGCAACAGCTCCATCGGCTGTGTCTCTGTGACTGCTTTTGTCCCCTCAGTCCTGCCTGCCACAGTACCACAGAGCCAGTCTATCAGTTCCAAGGGAGACAATGCATAAACCATCTGTAGGAGCAGCTTTGGAATAGAAGCACTTTTTAAGACAAGAAAATTTATCTCTCAATCATTGAGATTGAGTATTAGCTTTAGGGAACTTTTTATTTTAGAATACTGTACAAACACAGCTTTCTAAGTAGACAAAAGCATGTATATGTTCTTATTCATAAAAGCATTAGTGAAAAAAAACCAAGTAAATGCATCTCTTCAAAAGCAAAAATTAAAAAACAGGAAAGTGTGCTTCTGCTTCATTCTTCAGTAATTTTAACTAATGCAGCTGTTTCTTTTCCAATATGGCATTGGAACAGTTTTGATGATTTCAAGCTTTGTGGAATATTAGCAACCAGTCATCTGTATGGAAAAAAAATGTAGACGTAGGCAAAAAGTTCCATTCCCAAATATCCTTTGCTTTTGAAGAATTAATGGGATTAACTGCATAGCTCATAAGTGCTTCCAAAAAAAGGAATATGTGAAGGCCTCTGTTGGGAAAGTATATCTTTAAACTTTTAGCTGAGGTAGTGGACACGAGACCCCATAATTAGTACAATTTGTCCTATTCATCTGTTATAAATTGCTTAAGGCATTGTGTTCATTCATGAAACCTTTGCATTCCAATAACTTCAGTGTTTCTTTAAATATTTCTGACTTTGTAGCAAAAGGTACGGGGACCTTCTATAGCTACCAAACTAATTCTGATGATTTGGACCTACAATGCAAGTTATTTCTTAACTCATTGGAAAAAAAAGAGTCCTTATATGAACTACATAACTAAAGTGTTTGTGAACTAAGAGCCTAAGACTATGTTAATTACTCAATTGTTAGTGTGATAGTAACGAAACACAGAAAGAACATCACATGCAAACACATTATAGAAATGCAACTTTTTAGCTAATATCAAGTTTTATCTAATGTATGTCACTCTATCTGCTTTTTATGAATACCAAATAGCTCTATGCATATCCAAAAGCATATATATTTTTAGCAGCAACAAATGAAAAATTATTATTTTAACCTAAACATGACTTACACAGAACATTGGTTTCATTTCATTCATTTAAGTAGAGCTCAGTTGGAAATATATTTAGCCATCTACATTTTTTGACTCAAGCCTTCTCAACCTGAAACTGTTTGGTTCTTTGACAACCCTTGTGGTATTGTGGCTGGTTGTGTTGTTTGCTTGACTTTTCAAGGAAACTGGAGGAAACCGCTAATGCTTCATTTGCCAACCCATTGTATGAAGACCTTAGTTCATCTGCAAAAGTAAAGGTAAGTAACAACAACTGCTTCTATACATTGAGAAAAATGTAAGGCTGTAGTCCTCAACTAAATTTTCCATTAAAAAAAACCAGTGTAATCCCTCACTGAATGATATTTAATAAAATCAGTAAGAATTAAAAATTGCTGCATCACTCAGATCAGTTCCAGTGCATTTTCAAAACACAAGCACATTTGAAATCAACTCAGTTTTGAGAACATCTTGATGTTTATAACTAGTACCAACTGTAGGCTGCTGAATCTGAGAAAAAAAAAAAAAAGAGTTTTGGATGAAATATTCAGCCAGACATACAGAAGAAAAAGCTCACTGAGACTTGTCTCCTTTTCTTCTGGCAAAAAAAAAACCAAAGCAACAACAAAAAAACAAAGCAAACACCCAACAACAAAAAAGCATCACCAACAACAAAAGCACAAAATGCATGATTCAGCACCCAAGTTGCCTTTGCACTCTGACTTAACTTTAATAAAGTAGTTCATAAAACTTCTGAATACCTTAAATGTGCATTACTATTCCCGTCACTGTAAAATTTACCTTGACATTAAACGAACAGTTGGTTGCATATTTCCTTAATACTATTTGTTGATCATAATTCAGAGAGTGCTAGAGTAACAAAGAAGTTTGTGAATAAAATATATATTTTATAAAAGTGAATATATTGCAACAGAAGATTTCAAGGCAAGATCTAATTATCAAATTAAAGTCATAGCTAAAATTTATGTTTTACATTTAACAAGAGAAATATGATTGACTTAAAATGCAGCTCTCTGCTATTTGATTTATCATCAAAAATAATATAGACAAAGGACCTTGGAGCTAAAAGGAGCGAAAAAATTGTTTAAAACATCCTTCCTGCCCTCATTTTGATGCTAGCCTTATTATCATTGAAAGAACTAGGCTTGGTTTGAAATAGAAAACAAAACTTCCTTGTCCTTTCCACAGTCAGTAATATAAGGTTCCACTGCAGCTTTGAATAGGATTAACTATGACATGCCATTTACTTTCTATAAAAGGTTCCTTACACCTGATTTTAGAGACATTAGATCAAATTAATTCACTTACAGGTTGGGGTTTGTGAGAGCTCCAAGTTGGAAACATTCCCATCACAATCATGTCCAATTTATCAGGACATTTTTATTTCGGTTAAAATAGATTCCTGACAGGCTTCATTTAATAGCAAGTTGGAAAACAGAAGCACAGTGTCAGGAGAGACATTTTCATAGAAGACAGCCCCAGGCACTGCGATTGAAGTCCAGTGCTGTACCAGATTTTCCTCTATTCTCTTCAAGATCAGGAAATACATGTTTTCACTAATTCTTCCTTTAAAAGGGGAAACAGGTTATGAGTTTTCTCTGAATCTGATGAGCCTTAAATCTGAATGGTGTATTGCTGGTCAAAAGATATGGTAAAACACGACAACAGCTCTTCTCTCCAGCTGAATACCCACAAGTTACGCACTTGCGAGTGTCTGTAAGTTTCATAAAGAAAGAACAATTCTCCCCGGACCTTTCTAAACACCGAAACCATGTGGGCCTAGTGCTGCCTATGATATTGCCTCGTAGCTTTGGGTCCATAGAGTGTGTTACTCAGACAGCCACATGGAAGGGTGCTTTCAGAATATTATTTACAGCTTGCTAAAAACATTCTGAAGCAGTTTTCTTTCTTTTTATAGTCTCCTGGGTATGCCAGCTCACCCGCTGTTCAAATCAGTGTTTCTCCATGGCAAGAGGTATGTAATAACACATTTCTCTTCTAAAGTAGGGTATGCATTGGGCTATTCAATAAAATTCATTTGCGGAGGAAAGGGGAAAAAAGTCACTTAAAGTCAATGGTATATTGCTACTCATAATGTTAGCACCTCTGGAAATCTGAGAAAGTTGACCAGGGTTGTATTGGCTGTCAAGGACTTCATAATAGCAATTTCATTAATGTTGCTTACCATAGCTGCTTGTTACGCCATACAGTAGTTCAACACTGTCCAGTAAGGCAGATGCTGAAGAAAGTGTTTAGGACTACAGAAGTCCTTAGCTGAAGAGTTCATATTATCTCTTTTCTTATACATTCCTTATTCAAGAAAATTAGAATCTAAATTACAATGTCATGTACCACAATTAGTGACCCACTGCAATTACACTTCTGTGCACAGATTCTCCCAAAATAAAGCAATATGTGTGTTAAAGCAAGAGCTCTGGAAACAAGTAAAACAAAGGTGGGAATGGAAGCAGAAGAATGTTAAATGGCTTGATCAGGTGTATGTAGTGGAAAACAGTTTTAGTGGAGCTATGCTAATTTTTATCACTGAAAATCTGGTCTAAAAAGTTTAGAGATTTTATAGTTTTCTTTTACCTTAACATCACATGTTACTTCTGTAATGAATTTACAGCCATTCACATGCCCATTCTAACAAATGAGTTAAATGACTTGGTTTGCAAATTTCATTCTTTTAGTATCCATTTAATGAAGATGTGAATGCTACTTCTTTTCCAAATCCTCTCTATGGTGAAGCATCCGAAGACATGGAGAAATTATGCAGTTCCCTGCAAACAGACATAAAACAGGATCAATATTAATTGTAATTCTTTGCCTGAAGATTTGTTCTAAAATCCGAAAGTATGCCATGACACTATAGCATTTGCAATATGAATGAAGAATAACTCGTCACAGAATAACTCTTTTATTAAAATAATTATGTTCAGAAAATAACTTTGTATTAAAGATGCAATTCATTAAGTAAAACATATATATAGAATATATATAGTCTTCTAGTCTTCTGTCATTTCTGTTGGTGCAGAAAGAGATTGGTAACTATACCTATGAGGACATTTTACATTTGTACAGTCCAAATTCCAGTATGTTAATAAAGTGTTTAATCAAATCCAGATTCTTGGGGTTTGGGAATCATAATTTTATGTCTATTATTTGAGAAATGATGACTTAAATATTTCTGTAATTTTGCATTAGAAAGGGATTTTAAATGGTTATTTTAGTGTTCCAAGGGGCAGAAGCAATAGAAAAATCTGTATAATTAGAAACATATAGATCTAAATCAAAGATGGTCATGAATCATAGATTTGCATATCAGCCCAGCATGTGATTCATCAATGTGACATAGTGGTATGTACACTAACTTTTAAAAAAATATGTTTATTATTAATCTTGATAGCCATATCTGACCAAATTCCCTTGTGGTGAGGCCTACAGTGCTTACCACAACGCTACTGATATATTTAGCTTAGTGGTTTACAGAGGGTGGAAACTAGCATGTTCAGGAAACCGTATTTCTGCTGAATAGGTTGACCTCCCACACAGCTGAAGCTTATGTCGTCCCATGCCTATATGACAAAGATATTGAGGGGGAATTCTGGATTGCCTCCTGATTTTGAGTGTCATCCTCTGTGATACAAGGCATAGCTTGTAATAGTGTTTACACTTTAAATAATCTGACAATTTGTCATCTTCCATAATAGCCACTTGAATGATATGGTGGTCATTTTTAGCTTGAAGGCTTAAGTGTTCCTGCTGAGCTTGTGTTTTCCTCCCTTGCTGTATTTCTACAGCCTACTTAATTTTAAATCCATTGGCAAGTTTCTAAACTCGTTCAAATTTAATAAAAACAGACATCTGGATATGTCCTGGTTTGACCACAACAGGATAGTACACAGTATCTCTGTTAATACCTTCATTCAGGGAAAATTGAAATCCTTGGCATTTATTAGACTTTTGAGACTCCAAACAGAAAAGCGCACTGAAGCCGGGCTTCATTCCATCATGCATGGGACTGCTTGTTTTGGGTTTTGTTTTGGTGTGGTTTTCTTTCACTTTTTCTTAATAGCATAACAGTAGTCCATGGCTCTCTACCTGGGGGCTACACAACTACTTTTTGATTTAGATTTTCTTGTCTGACTGGCATAGAATCATATAATTGCCTAGGTTGGAAGGGACCTTTCAGATCATGTTGTTTCATGGGTAGCAGAAGTAACAAGGCATGATTCCCACAGAGGTTTGTCCATCATTCTCTCCATACCTTTCCAGCAACATGGTCATAAATGCCTATCTGCTGCATTGTAAACTTCCTATTTCTTTTTCCCCTCTCTTCTGTAATCCCCTGTAGTATCCTCAGTTCTTCCCCAAGCTCCATAGTCCACCCAAAAACTTTGACTCTCGAGCTTGTTTCCCCAACATGTCCTAACTGCAAATTGAAAAAAGAATCATCAGTCGTTGCCTGTTCCAAAGCTACACGTGCTGATCAGCTGCTGTACGTTTGGCTGGTTGGCAGCACAGGTAACAAACTCACACTGCAACTTCTTCTCCTCCGTGCCCTAAATTTGTACACGTGTCTCCTGCTCCACGGCTACTTTAATGAAGCTGCTCGGAGCTTCATGTCTTTCGTATACACACCTGCCTTAATGCCAAGTCTAGTTGGAAGTTACAAAATGTCATTCGTGGAGGTTTTAAATAAGGAACTATGACAAGAAAACATGCTGTTTTCTTTCTGAAACAAGACTAGTAAGACAGAAACATAGAATTTACTTACTATACTTGTACTTGTTGAGACATAGAGAATACACTTGATCCAGCAAAGTGCCAAGTGCCTCCAGCTCCTGAACTCTGGGATTTCCATATATCTGTGTGAGATGATTGATCTCTACATTATAAACAGGCATGGAACATTCCTACAAGGTCAAGCCCGTGTAGTCAAATTCTCATTTATTCTGCAAGAGATGGGCACTGCTTTCAGAATTTCATTTAACATGAAAATGCTGGTTATGCTATAGTCCTTAAATCTCCAAGCGTTGTGTCATACTAAGTATATCCATAAAAATTGCAATAAGGAAAAGGATAAAATTAGTAATGGTAGAATTTTATCACATTATCCTGTATGAAACAGAATATATTTATTTTACTATTAGTGGTACTCAGTGTCTTAAATAGAAGCATATGATTACAAAGAATTATTGTAAAAGACCCCAAAGAATACAATATTTCTCATCACTAGCTATTTCCTGAAAGAACTGGGACTCTTCTGGGTTATCTCTGAAGCAAGATAGGTCTTTTACCAAAATAATTTTCCATTTTTATGTTCATATAATATTTTCTAAAAAGTGCTAAAATTCAGGCTTTTCATCTTCCTGAACTTCAGACGTTTTTTACTATTCTTAATTCACCAAGAACAAAAGATTTGCTTATATTCACTATATGGTTATTGCTTAATAGCTGACTAACAATAGCCCCAGACTGAAATGTTTAAATATTACAGGGTTTATTTCATTTTTTGAAACTTTTCAGTACTTTGAATCAAAGCAACAGCATTCATATTCTTAGTCATTCTTGCCACAATTTCAATATCAAAATCTAAAGAATATGCCAGGAAAAAAAAATAATTGTTAAATCTTTCTACATAGGTTTCTTACTTCTCCCAATTAATGATAACCGTTGACTAAATACCCTCTGTAAACTCATGCTGTTATTGTAATAAATTCTAAGTAGTAAAAATGAATTGTTTCCAAGTAGCCTGTTTTCTGGGAATAAATTAGAAGACGGATACTCTATACAGATGATGAATACTGTACTTAGTCTAGTTTAAACATGTTTGTACATTAATTATCCAAGATAACAGCAGAAATAAATTACAAGACAAAAGTTTTAACAAAATCTAATACCACCTGCAGTGTGGTCAATATGCTCTTCTCAGAGTTGTCTGAGCTCCCAAAATCTCACAATCATAAAGGTGGCAAGCAAGCAAGTCTCTTGCTTTTGGCTAATCTGCATTTCAAAAAAACCCCACATAGTTACAATACCTATCAACAACCATGTTTCACACACAGATAGCCAGATTCTTGTCTTAGAAAGGGTCATTGTGCTTGCAGCTCGTTCCAATACTTGCTTTGACATCTGCCATTGGCCACTACTCTGCAATTCTGGAAAAGTCAAAGAATGGGAGAAGGATCTTATCTTCTGTTCAAAAAAATTTTAAGTACAATACACGCCTGGTAAAATTAGGGAGAAGGTTTTTCTGGGAGTTATTGAAAAACACTTGAGACAAAACACAGTCATTGGTTATAGCCAGCACAGGTTCATGAGGGGAAAGTCCTGCTCAACCAACTTAATTTCCTTTTATGACAAGGTCACTTATCTAATTGACCAAGGGAAGCTAGTGGATGTGGTAGTTATTTCAGCAAAGATTTTGATACTGTCTCTTACAGTATCCTTCTGGATAAAATGTCCAGCACACAGTTAGACAACTCCATAATATGTTGTGTGAGCAATTAGCTGACAGGTCAGGCTCAAAGAGTTTTAGTAAATGGGGTTACTTCAGGCTGGCAGCCAGCCACCAGTGGCCACCCTTTGGGCTCATTGGTTGCACTGTTGCAGCTGTTCTGGTGCTTTGTATTGCTGCCCCATTTCTCTATATATTCCTGCATCTGCTAGCCATTATTACGGAGATCCTCATGGATGTAGTCCAGGTGCTTGCTGATGGCGATCTTCTCTCATCCATGTCCTGTTTCCCCAGCAATGGTCTGATCAGCATGAAGACAATAAAACTGATCAACCGCATGATCTAATTTTGAAGTTATCCTGGCTTTGAGCTGGGGGATGGCTTAGATGACATCCAGAAGTCCTTTCCAACCTAAATGTTCTTGTAATTCTATGATTCCATGGTGATGGTGGTACCCAGTTCCTCCTTGACAAGAGTGTCCTCGTTCAGCTCTGTCTCCAGTTTGTGCCATGCAGGCATATGTTTGCTGAGATCATTCTGAAGCCAACGGTATCCTCAGGTCCCCCTTGGAGTTTCTTTGCCATTTGCTCAGTTTTGCAAGAGGTCTCAGGCTTTTGACTTTTTTCATGACCCGTTTCTGTATCTGACACAGCTGGAGATAGGCTCTCGGATTAGTTACAGCTTTAGAGCTTGAATGTGATCTACATCTTAACTGGACCTGCTGCCATATATGAACACCAGACACACCTAAAAAATGCCTAGTCTTAGTAGCCATCAAGTTGAAAGATAGCAAGGGTTCAATTAATCTTGACCTCAGGTTGATGCCTACCCTAGAGTGTAGTAAGTGGAATTCTAGCAGCTCTTAATTCTTTCTGTTGACTGTATAGACAGGCTAGATATGATGTCTGCAATGGAGATGCCTAGATTTAATAATATGAATCCAATTCAAACTGTCTTACTTGATTAACTCAAATTTCATTAATGTATGTCTATATTATGGAGATTCTCACTGAATAATCCTCCTTACAAGTGTATATACAAATGCTCTCTTACATACAGACATTTTCCAGACCTCTCTCTGTTTGTATAAATCAGACAAAAAAAGCTTAGTGTGTACATACAACATGCAGTGATGCATCTGTCAAAACCTGGCATCTGTCTTTCATTTTCAGTTTGTGTGGGGGAAGAGAGGGAGAAGTAGGTGGAGAGAATTCATATATAAGTTAACAAAAATGAAAGTTCATAAACACTTATGCAGAAAAATCCATTGAGGGCTGTATTGCTCCACGTAGATTACAGTATGTGATAATTAAACACATGCAATATAATTCTTCTCTGCTAAGTACCTACAAACAGTGATTTATTTTCCAAGGTATGAGTAAGTTACTAAGAGTTGTGAATAGGAAATGGTTCTCCACTGGGTGGGGGTGAAGAAGTACAAAATGCAGCAAAGGAAGGAAAGACAGTACTAAGAACATGTGCAATAACGTCATTTCGACACTGTTACCGCCTAGCTGCCTGCAGCGCTTATACTGTAGCCCCTGTAGACCAGAAGGGTGGCTATACATGGCAACACATGGTCCTGCAGCAGCCAATGACAGATCTTCAAAAATGCCAAGCAAGTTAATATTCATATTTGGATTTTAATTCATCACCTGCAGATACAATAATTTTTAGGGACATATTCCATACTCGAAAAAATAGGTGTGCTTTTCTACAGGATATAAAATATATGACAACTAAGACATGGTAAACTATAGCGTATATTAGTCTTGGTGGGTTTGCATCTCACTTTTATGAGGTTGCTTAAGGTGAATCTTAAAGGTAGGGGGAATGGAATAGATCAAAACATAACCTTAGTCACACCAGGAACATGCAGCATACTTACTGGTCTATTATAAACCCACACTGTTTTTGCCCTCTTCTTAGTATGGCCAAAGCACAACATAGCGTTCAGCCTAGAAGAGGATCCAAGAACATAACACTCGACCTGAGTGTTCAAGTGGTGAGAACAGGGTTGTAGTAGATAAGGTAGAGTAGCTTGTGATGTAACGATGAGTTTTTTGCAGTCCTCTGGCCCTCCATGGATCACAAGGTAAAATATATGTTCCAACATTGGTTCCAACTACTAGAAAGAATTTTCCATTCTGACAGTTCAATGAATTTTTAAATTTATATCTCTCCTTTTGACCATTTCTTTATAAAACTAGTTCATTTGTCCTTTTATTTATGAACAATGTCAAATTATGCTTTGGATAAGAGCTGATGAAGTTCAGGGAAATGTTTAGGCAACAGGATGAAGCCAGAAAAAGTTATCAGCTACAGGGGAGGGTGGGTATTCTACTTTGTCAATGAAAATGTGAGTCTCTGAGGTAAGTCAGCAAGGCATGCTCAACTGGATTAAATGGGTTTAACAGGGAGAAATGAGCACAAATTATTCATGGGAATTCTTTAATCTTCTGTGTAATTATGTGATCATTCCCAGAACAAAGACTCTGATTGATCATAACGGCAGGAAAAAGTCAGTTTGTACTCAGCACAATGATTAGCATACAGCTATGGAGAAAAAAAAAAAACAAACACCAACCCATAATCTAGTGCTTTAATATTTTCTGCATATTTTTGAAAGTTTGGGATGCTAAGTCTAAATAATTTAAAGATAATTATAAGTAATCTCTTTTTTTCTCAAAAGAAAGCTGATTTCATTTTATTCTTCATTTTAGTCTTTAATTTAGAGTCCTACGTCTTCAAGTCACTCATTTTTCTTTTTTTTAACCACTTAATGCAGGTCATAAAACAGTATAATTCTGTGATTTTATGAAGTATTTTAAGTATTTTACCATATATATGGTATGCGAATTTGTAAAGCTTTAGTCAGCTTTACCACAGTTTTGATATCTAAGGCTTAGAATAAAATTGACTGAGTACTAACAGTTATGTTAGAAACATGGTATGTCAAGAGCATAAATATTGGTAATCTATTTGATATTCACATGGACATGTTAGCCTGAAGTGGACATTAAAAAGCACTACACTTCAATTGGTCTCCAATGCAACTGTGTATTCCAGCTACTTTAGTAGTTAAAGTATTCAACATGATTCATGTAAAGGGTTGTCAGGGAATTGATAACAATTTGCTTCTTTTTGTAAAAAGGGGCCGTATTCATTGTAACAACATGATTAATCATGTAATAAATGAACTCAAGGAGCTAAGTAGGACTCTCAGGGTTACGCGCTGCCCTGAGCTGATATGCAAAATTGCTACTGACACAAAGCAAATCAAAAGGATAAAGGAATATACTCCTAGGAATATACTCCTATATATATATACTCCTATACCGATCTAGAATATCTGGAAGATAGAAAGGATTAAATTATTCTGTGTTTCTGCTTAGCTGTCTTGGTCTGCAGGCAGTTTCTCTGGACATCCTTGAGAAAATTCAGTGGCCAAAGGATGCTCAGGTTGAAAAGTTCTGATAACTCATAATAACTTCCTTTGCATGTGTTAATCAACTTTTAAAGGAGTGTTGTTGCTGCATTTCAGCAATACTTCAACTGCTACTTTAAACCACTCTTAAATCTGCCTATTTTACTGACTTCGTGAACCTTTTCTTGAAGATCGGCTTCTCACAGGTGACAGTTTTGAAGGGCAGCATTGATATATTTGGATTTAATCTTATTTTATTTTCCTGTTTGTATGTCTTTGTATTTCACTTTAACTTTTCTACCAAAAAGTAGATAAATGGGAAACCCTATTCAGTTTAGCTTGGACAAAACTGTCTTGGAATATGTATGGAGCAGATTGGTGAGAGGCAAGGGAGAGAATTACTCTGAGCAAATATTCAGCATACTAACGTATCTAGGGGTCAAGTTTTTTATTTTCACATTTGTATCCTGTTTGTGGCCCATTTCCTACTTACAGACAAAAATCAAAGAAAAAGCTAACATGCTCCTAATTTAAGTTTACAGCAAATTATCCTAAGAAAATTCTTAAGGCATTTAACTGGAAGAGGAAAAAAAAAAAAACCCAACTAAAAGTTCAGACCTTTTTTTTTTTTTTGCAGTACTGGTGGGAATTCTTGAAAAAAACCCCAGTAGAGAGCTGATGCATAAAACCTTGCCTGTAAATAGGGACATGTGGGCTCACTGCTTATATTTAGCTTGTCATTCTCCTATAAACAGCAACTAAACTTGCTCACCATCTCATGCATTCCTTCAAATCTCTCTGGAAATGAAACTAAAACATAAGTGGTACCCAGTGCACACCATACACAGATCTCAAACTGATGTACAACTTTTTATCTCAAACTGAAAAGATAATTTCCAAATATGATTATTTAAGTAGAGTCTTGCAAGAGAAAATATAAAATCTCTCACTGAAGAGGTTACATGGACAGCTTTGATTTCTTTTACCATGGTATTGATTAATCAAGTTGCACAGACGAGTTGTTTTAAATTAAGTTAAGCTTGCATTATATTCTGACATAAATTAATCACATGTCTATATACATATACATATGCTAGCTGCCATGAGGAAAGACAAGCAACACACGTACATCTCTGGACCTCTGCACCTTCAGAGAACTGTCTATGCTTTTGGCTGAACTCTTTTCCTGTGCCAATGGGCTGTTTATTTCAACTTTCAATCTTTTGATCTTTTTCAGCCTTTCATTCTTCATGTCTCCCTTTTTATCCTCTTCTTTCCTGTGTTATTTCACTGATCATTCAACCCTTCACTTATTGTCTCTCCTACATGAAAGGCAAATGGATTTTTGAACAAATATGCAATTTGTTTCAACCATGATGGTTAGGTTGTATTTATCTTTTATACTGTCTCTAATTTATGTATTGCATTGCAAATTCCTCAAGGCTTTCTTGGTCCTCAGGCACTACTACCTTTATTATCTTGAATAATGTCATCTGATTTTCAAGAGTTTCAATTGTCTACAAATCTTACTGAAGCTAATGGGAACTGCAGCCCAAGGATCTCAAGAAATTCCAGACACAATAAGAAACTCTTATTTAACAGACAAAATTTGGATTGAAAGTCCTAGCTTCAGGCACCTTGTTTCAATGTTTTAAATAATCACATATTTTGCTTCATCCCTGTCCCATTGCCATTTCTCATAGAAAAGACTTGCATCATTAGATCAAATAACTTTCAGACAGTTTGAAAGTATCTTGTAGGAAACGTACCTAAAACATACCATCACAGATATTTGAAGTATTGTTCTTCTCCATTACCCTATACTATCTTGTGACACCATGAGTGCAATGAGTGCTGTGCGCTGCCTGATGGGGACAGATTGTTTTGGGTTTGGCTTTAATCTTTTAAAATGGCTTAATCTATGTGAAAGTACGCCCAAAGGGCCAGCAGTGTTCCAGAGAACTGCAATACTATTCTACATAAAAAGTTGTTTAATGAGTGTTTTAACTAGTAAATTCAAATTCCTCAAGAAACATTTGAGAAAAGAGAAGAAATAGTCTACTTACTCAAGATAAATTCTTTTTCTTTTAACCTTTTTTTCTGTAGTTGGCGTCAAGTTTCATGACACATTCTGACCTTAACATTATGTGAATAGTGAGTGCGCATTGGCATATCTGTTTTATGTTACGGAATTATTAACTACTACAGAACTGCAGTGCACCACAGAAGTACATCACACCGCTTTTCCATTTACATTATGTTAAAATAGTAAATAAGTTATGTGGGACCAAGAACAGACTCCAAGGAGGAGCCTGTATATCAGAAGAAGATATTTTGTCCTTCTCTGGCACCCATGTGACACATTTAATACACTGCCAGCACTGTAAATCACGCAGACAGCCTTTCTATTTAACAAAGAAGTATTGCTATTCTAGTAAAGCTGTACTTTTTTTGGTGATAGCACTTGCTACTTTATGCAGCAGTCAACAGAACTCTGTATCAAAATAGATCATTGTGTAAGCAGAAAGCAAACGTGCAAGTTTTCAATTGCAAAACCACTTCAGCTGCAGTACAGACACAACAATACTTGCTTTCAATAGCTAAGGGAAAAAACCAGATTAATAGACATACCAGTCAAATTGATGTAACTTCCAATCCAATAGAACAATGGCAAACTGCCCAAAGGAAATGCCCAAAATATTTGATCTGAGCTATGCTGAAGGACAGTGTATTGCACATTGGGAACTTTTAACCTTAACAATCAAGTTTAAATTTAAAAAGGAGGAAAAAAAAAACCATTCCCGCTAAAGACATCTTGTCCAGTAGCGAAATTTAGGCAGTGATGCTTTATAGGATATATTCTATCTGTATATGTTTAACAGCTCCCTGTGAAATTCTTTCCTGTAGCAATGTCCTCAGAATCTAAATTGTAAAGGAGCTGATTTTAATTTTCATACACGCATAATATATAACTACCTTCTGTTCTTGTTTATACTTATACATTTTATGTATTATGCATAAATATTTTTAAAAATATGTATTTTCCATTATATTTAGGGGGGTCTGTTAAACGTAATTTTAAGGGGTAGCCTAATGAAAATAAATATTCCGTTTGACTAATATTTCTTTAAAGTTATTTCCTGTTAATCATAACATTTTCTGCATCATTTTTGAATGGAAAATAACGCTACACATTGTTGCTGTTAAACATTAATGGCAGCCCTTAAAAAACAATAGAAATAGACCCTGAAGTTAAGTGCAACGTGTAACTACATGTTCAATGATCCAGTTTGTAGTGTACTTCTGCATAACGTATTTGTGGTTGATCAAAAAAGAATAGGTACAGTAGTGCTGAAACTAAAAGGAAGGTGCCAATGAATCATCTTATCAAGCCTTCCCTCAATACCGTTCCAACCAAGTACATAGCTCATGCTTCATTTTAAACAGGTCAGTAATCCCAGAACAGTCCCATCAAAATCAAGGTTATACAAATGGTTTAAGACAAGCATGGCCATCGCTTTTTGTGTGATTAGGGTCATCGTAAGTTGTCAGAACCTCAATTTAGAAAATACATCATACCCTACTTGATGATTACATGATATTGATGATCATGGATACTCTTAGGTGGGACTAATTTTGTATCACAAGGTGTTATGTAATGAGAGTGCCAAAATATTAGTAACATTCTCAGAAACAAAATTCTGAACGGTTCTTATAAGAAATTAGCTTTTCCTAAGTAGTAATAGATAAATATTGGGTGGCCTAACTAAATCCCCTAAAAGTTGGCATGCCCATCAGCTTCTCTTTAATATCTCTAAAATGGTGAGAAGCACAGGTTAAGTTTTACTTATGAAGCAAGAGATGTAACTACAGTAAATGACACTATTCAGACTAGTTGGTTCAAGGGGAAAGCTGAGTGAAGTTTTTAAGCACACTTTTAACTTTTAAGCATCTGCTGAAAGTACTTGCTTAAGCTTCACTGGAATACATCCTTAAATTTCATTGCTGTGAATTACTTCTTAACTACCTTAAGCACTAAAGGTCTGAGCAGTTAAAGCAGAAGTTCTTAAATGTTTCAAGGCTGAGTAGTTTTTTCCTTTTCAATAATAGTTACTTTCACCTTCATACATCTCACACACTTAAACCTGCTCACTTCGGCCAGCAGCCTCCTATCACTTGGTGTGCACTCGGTGTGCATCTTGCGTGTGGGAGTCAGCATGGATTACCTGCGTTGCTGTGTCCTGGCATGCCTTGTGAAAACTAAAAGCACAAATGCTGCTCTCCACCTTCACTAAAGGACTCCTCTTGCACCCTCACAAGCTTCAGAAACCCCCTTCCACCTCTTTTCCTTTCCCATAATGATCCCTTGCCCTTGTGCACAAGGATCTCTTCACTCCACACAGACCCAGAGCTGCGTCCATCGAACCCTTGAGCCTCTGCTCCCACAGGAGGAAAGAGAAGGATGCTTATGCAGTGCTGCTGCTCAGCCCAAGCCTAGCATGGAGATGGAAATGAGAGCAGGTCCCAAACAGCTGCAGCCACTAGATGATCTGTGGTTGCCTCCCATACCACTCACTAAAAGCAAATGTGATCCAGTTTAACTAGCAAAGAAGAGAAATGTACAGCTACCAAAGAAGCTAAATCTTCTTGTTTTGAAAACAATATTACATTTGTGCTAAGCCATTTTGGTTTGAGAGACGGAAATCAGAATTAATAGCTTCTGGACCTGACCATACAGATGTTTTCCCTGAATAACATATTTTAATCCCTGCACTCTGCTACAAGCTCTCAGTCAGGGAGTTTGGTGAAAAAAAATCAGATATTCTGTGTTAACTTTTAAACATGTCATAACCATTTAAAGTACTTTCACGGCCCCTGTCACCATAATATCTAAAAGCTTCTTCATCCTTATTAAATGGTCCATCTCTAATAAAACTGCCTGGTAGGCAGTCAGTAGCTGAGTTTCAGTTTAAATGTGTGACCTGAGGCAGAGTCCAAGGTCTAGATGTGCCTCCCCCTCCAGCTGCAAGGATTTAAGTGTATGCAGTGCAACATATGGATTCAGATGACTTTATTCAAGCAAGCAAAGCCATGTATCATGCCTGAGACCTGTGACAACTTTAGTCTCCTGCTTAATTCACAAAGTCTCCCTGCACCGGTCTGGTGACCAGAGCACGCTGAACATCCCCTCATATGAGGGTCAAATATGCGGTAATACGTATGTTCACAAATATGGGCAGGACAATTATCTGGTGCACTTATCTCAGAATAGCGAGATTCCTAGAGTATGTTATTTACCTGGTGAAAAGGAGTGAGAAGGAAAATAAAACAACTGTCAAATCCATATCTACACCTTTTCAGGAAAGTACATAGTCAAGGACAAGCTAAAGACCCTCTCTGCAAATTCTCTTGCAAACACACATTTTTAGAGTGAATCCAGGATTCATTGCCAGAGAAACAGATCCTTGCATAGTGGTCTTTATTTCTGCTTCCTATGCTTCATATATTTTCATTACTGATTCCTTGAAAGAAAATGAATGTCTTCTCAGGAGCCAGGACCAGACTCCAAGACCCAGCCCCCATCATAGATTTGAAGGGAATGAGTTTGTTATCCAAAATCAGATCTAGGAAGGGGCTTTCACGCTATGAACCCCAATTTTATCATTCGAGTTTGCAGATAAGTATGTGGCCAAGTGTTGGAGAGCTCTGAGATGGGAGGTGCCTCTTTCTCCTCAGGATCTCTCAGTAGCTGGCTTGATTGCTTCTCCTGAGTGTGCTGCCTGGTGGAAAGCATCTTCCACTGCACCTAGCTTAGTTTGTTTGTTTTATAGGGAAATTTGGTTGGTCACTTCCCCCACACCTTCCCCGGAGTGGTGCCTCACTCATTGCCTACCCACCGGGACAGTGCTCGTGAGTCTGCACCGCAGGGGTTTGCCCAAGCCCACAGAAGAAACACTCTGGGGGCAATGAGTTGAATCAGGGCGCTCCATCTTTCAGGCTAGTGGTTGACAAGCTTTTTCTTTCATGGAAAAAACAGTTTTTTCAAGTGGTCTTGCGTCCTGACAGAGCTGACCATGCACTAGGGGCTGTACGTGCTACATGGTGAAGCAGCAACCACAGTACTTTGCTCTGGCTCCTTTGAGCCCAGTGCTTGCTGAAGACCACAAACCAGTAAAAGACCACTTCCCCTCGGTTCTCACAGTTTATAAAACTGCAGTCCTCAGCTAACATCCTCAACAGATCCAACTGAAGAAAGATTTAGCTTAGTAGTAATAAGTGACAAAGAATATTTTTTTTCTCAAAAAGCTTTGAAAATTAAAGGTGCAGGTGTCTTTGTTGCTAGAATAAATAACAAATAGCCTGTGCTACCATCTGGATGGATGCTGCCATCTGGAAATGCAAATCCAGACAACACAGTGTACCATTCCTGTTAGCAAAAACTGGATGTGCAGAGTGCCTTACCATGCTACTATGCAGGGTTAATTCAACCTGTTCCATAAAGTGTACCAAATTCTGGAGTGCTTATTTGTGTCTTCAGAGATTAAAGATCTGTCTACCCTGAGAGCACACAAAACTATATTTGGCATCTAGATATATATTCTAAAAATGCAATTTGAGATACTGTGCTAACAATACTTCTAATAGAAGATTATATTACAGTATCTAAAAGATACCTTTATTCAGGTAATACTGAAGATACCTTCAGTCCTGAGCATCCAGGCATTTTATTATTTTTTTTTATTCTTGCGCTGTACATTATTTAATAAAGGAAAGGGAAGGGATTGGAACCTAATCGCTTGTTACTCTATAAGGAACAATGTTTGGCATAGGTTTTCTATCATACAGTTCCCCCCAGAAGGTACATTTTGAATCCTTATTAAAACCAAAATATGTCTCCGTGTACCCAGAATAAAGATGATTTGTCTCATTGACAGGTATATTTTTCTTGTTCTCACACAGATAAACACAAATTTGCACGTGCTTTATACATTTTAAAATGCAACCACTTTCCCGACAGTGTTTTTGATACACAATCAATTCAGAGCCAAGATCTGGGGAAATTGCTTTGTTTTCATAACCACAGAAATCAATCAAAAAGTAGAATGAGATCTTTTATCATTGATATTTCTGAGCAATGGTCGAAAAAAAATAAAAATTGATAGTTGAGATTTTCTTCAACAAATATCTTTACCACACCATTCTCCCTGAAAGTCACACATTTCTTTGTGAGCTGCAAATGTAGGAAAATGTTTACATCTGATTTCAAGAAACAACTACTGAGACCGGTACCAATGTAGGTCAATCACATGATGTCACTTTGAGCTCTCTGTTCCTGCTACCTTAATAATTTCAGCCACAGGAAGGGCTTTATGCAGATTATAATTTAAATGGTATAACTTTTCAGCCTGCTCTTATCTGGCAATTAGAAACTCCTTCCCCCGGTCACACTAGCTGGTACTACTAAAGATTGTGATGAAGAATATACACTTCACATCACAGCCGTCACCTGTGAAACATTAATAACACCCCAATCCGCTCTTCTCCCCCTTCTTCCCCCATGAAGCAGCTAATGAGGGGCAGCTGCTATAAGAGACTGCAAATCAGCTTGGGTAAAGGTGATGGATGAAGATACCACAGGTGCCTCTGGAGTGACTGGAGCAGCCCAGAGGGTAGAGAGACCTTGCCCGTGGCAGGAGGTATCAGCAGCCTAACACAGGTTGCAGCCTGCAAGAGAGGCTGAACTTGAGCCTGGATTTCCCTGCAAAAGGAGAAACAGTGGCTCTGAGATTAAAGGACAGATAATGCAGGACTAATCCATCCTTGGTTTTACTTTACTCGGAGGTGGGTGATATGTGCTGTATGTAGGGGTAGGGAGGGGCTGCTGAGCAGACACTGTGGGACGTGCTTTAGACGTGGATGTTGGCTTTTGGTACCCTATCCTGAGATTTTAAATAAGTGTGAACTGATTGAATCATAGAATCTTCATGGTTGGAAAGGACCTTTGAGATCATTGAGTCCAACCATACACAAACAAAAAACCCCCGTACAATCTCTGTCACTAGAGCATGCCCCGAAGTGCCAAATCTACATGTTTCTTAAATACCTCTAGGGATG
>VWZL01004435.1:362485-377358 GCA_013396915.1 Stercorarius parasiticus | reverse complement strand
CAGTCATCTGGTACCTCCCCTGTTGACCAAGATTGTTGATAAATGATGGAGAGAGGCTTGGGGTGCTCTCCCACCAGCTCCCTGAGTACTCTTGGGTGAATCCCATCCAGCCCCATAGACTTATGTGCGTCTAGGTGCAGAAGCAGATCATTGACTGCTTCCTCCTGGATTATGGGTGGGTTGCTCTGCTCTCCATCCTTATCTTCCAGCTCAGGAGGCTGAACACCCTGTGGATAGCTGGTCTGTCTATTGAAGACGGAGGCAAAGAAGGCCTTAAGTACCTCAGCCTTCTCCTCGTCCTTGGTTGCAACTTTCCCCCCCCGTGTCCAGTAAGGGATGGAGATTCTCCCTGGCTCTCTTTTTGTTGATGTATTTATAAAAACTTTTTTGTTGTCCTTAATGTTAGTGGCCAAGTTGAGCTCCAGCTGGGCTTTTGCCTTCCTGATTTTCTCTCTGTATAACCTAACGAGGTCTCTGTACTCTTCCTGAGTTGAAATGGGGCTTTTAATTTTATTTTTATTAAGAAGAAAATGTTTGATTCCTTTTGTCCTCTATTTCACCTCAGAAGTCTTTCTTCAGCTTCCTCTTTTCCAAAAAAAAAGCCAGTTCTGTACTGTCACACTGCACCAGTCCCCAGGGCCAGGCCAAATTCTGCCGTCAGTCACAGCAATGAAGCCATTAGGGAATGACGGCCCTAAGGAGGCATCACCTGAATTAAGAAGAGCATAATCTTGCCTTCTGTGTCTGTGGTGACATTTGTTTTTACTTGAATAGCTTTTATGTCAGGGTTTACATTTTTCTGCTGATGTGTAGTAAAACACTTTTACTGTGGTTGGTTTAATTTTCAAAGCTTTAAAAAAAATCAATTTGTTTCTTTGTACTCAGTATATTGGAGTTGAAAACCGTAATGTACTATTACTTCACGGTCACTGCTTAACTTCTGTTGACCCTCTTGCCCATGAATATTTCCTGGAGTTTATTACTGCAATCTATTTCCTGGATTTTTATGCATAAACTTACATTTCTTGTTCTTAAGTAACCACTACCAGAGGAGTCTTTAAGAACAGTGATTCATTTTTAGGGCAAAAACAATTTACTACATGCAGGAACACAAAATCCATGAGACACTTCTCAAGAATGCCCATGTTCTCCTCTTTGTTCTGCAAGGATTTTGAGAGGGGTGTGAGAGATGTGGATGTTTCGATGGAGCAATGTACAATGGGGAAAGAAAACATGCAGTGCATAGAGCAAATAGGACACATTAACAAACATTCTGTCCTTTGGGGCAATTCTGAGTTAAATACCTGTTATTGCTCATCACGGCTTCTTCAGCCAGGAGGAGGAAGGTAAAGATGCTGCCAAAATCCTTGTTAAGCTTTTGGCAAACTCTGTCTGACAAATTACTGGAAATATTAAATTTTTTTTTTAGTACAGGAAGGTCTTACGAGCTACTTAAAATATTGCAAGTGGATTGGAGAGTAGCATTAAAGGCAAACCAAGGTTCCTGTTGTAACTGTCCAGGAAATCGTTGGCCAGTGGAGTTGCTTCCTTACAGGCAGCCATCAGCAGTGCTCAGCACAACACGGTACCCTGTTTATCTCTGTTGTTAAAGGGCGGTATCTAGATTTTTTGACAGGTGCACGTATTATTATAGCTACCACAAGACAACTGGGTAAATAAGATTTCTGTCTGAATATGTGTATGTCTATATTCACCTAATTAATATCTTATGCCATGCTAAAAACGTCTAACTGTCTCCTCATCAACAAGAAGCTGTTTTGTGTAAAGACTTCTAATACCTCACTCCTACAGGAAAAATAATTTCTTTATGTCAATGCAATATATATAATGGAAGAAACACCAGAGTTTCCTTCACTGTTGTTATCCAGTTTGGATGTTCTGTAACAGTATCTCTTATGATCCTAGTATCTGTGTGTTTTACAGGTTATAGCAATATAATGATGCTACATTAGTCACACCACCGATTCTCACTCTACTTATCAAAGCAGCCTTTAGATAACTTCCAGATGAGACATGACAGTGGATAATCCATTATCCTCTTTTGTGACTCTTTTGTCTTCTGAACAAAGGATTTGATTCAAATTATTAAGCTGATTCCAAGATGTAGCAGTTAGGACTAGCATTTTGAAAATGTTTTTCCATGCTTGAATGGAATGAATGAGCCTCTTCTACTTGCTCTAGGGAGAGAGGGCAATGTGTGGAGAGTGAGATGAATAATGACCTGATTTAGTAGAGGAAAACTGCTGTAGGGAGAGATAATATTATGGAAACAAATAAAAAACCCCAAAGCAGGGAAGCTGACTAATACTTGAGGAAGGTGGGGGGAATGTTTTAATAATCTTGCTCTTTGTGTGAACACCGTTGGAGAAAAAAAAAAAAAATCAAGACATCCTCAGCACATGACCTGCAGCTTGACAGACACCAGGTGACCCAGGTTTTGAAGTGTGGGAACAGCACCATCTATTGCACGGCCTCCCTTACCAATGCAGTGTCAGATCACATCATAGCCTTCCTTGTGTGGCCCTCACAAGAGCTTCCTAAGGTAAGGACAGAGTATTTTCTTAATTCAGGAGGGGGGAATCTGCTTTCCTGGTGGCTCGCAAAAAGCCAGTGATAAAGCAGAAACTAAGCCCAGTTCTTCTGAATGACAAGCTCATGCTGTAAATTCTGTCTCTGTTTCCTCTCCTACTAAGAAGTCTCATCTGCTTGAGAACCGTGATAAATAAGGCTAACGAGACTACTTGTAACTATATCTCTTTCCACTAATCTTAGGGAACGTATTTACCCTTATCTTCCTATGTATCGGCTATGCTATCCCAGTTACAACTGCGTCACATTTTGCAGGCACTAGAAAAACTGGATGTTTGCATTGCAAAAACATGTTTTCTAGAGTTGCAGGTAGAAAGTAAGACAGAGGAAACTTATATAGGGAAGTGGAAAGGAAGACAATATATATACACTAAAACTTTTTAAAATCCAACTTTGAAGAAACAGCTGACACTAGAAAGAAAAATAAAATTTCAACTTTTTTGTCATATTTTGTTGTAATTTGAAAGATTCAAGCAGATTTAATGTCTTGAAAATGCAGTTTAGCAGATGGGAAAAGAAGGAAAGGCAGCAGGTTAGAACAGCTTCCTCTTTGAAAATCACTATTTGTCCACAACCCACAGTTGTCAAAAAGCAGGAAAGGGACTTACAAACATGACATCTGTGCTTTCATGTGGCCCTTCTACAGACTGCTTTTAATTTTCTTACCTGCTACCATGTGACTCTTGAAGTAAGTGTTGAGTTTAAATAAGTCTGTCCAGACAGACAGTGAACTCCACTCAAGAGGGTCAATAACTGGAGAAGTAAACCAGCCATGAATAAACATTTGGCAAACTTGGACTATAGTTACCAAAATGGAGAAAATCTACTAAAGAAAACATGAAGGGAAAAAAAGAGGAAGACAGAAGGTTATAAGCTTGCAGTACTGTATTTCCACATAACCAAGAGAAGAATCTGTCTTTGAGAGCTGATAGTATTTCACAGTAGATACCTAATAAAATTTTTTTTAAAAGTCATAATGTAATCACCCTTTGGAATATCACATACTCATATGCTAAATAAAACTTGCCCCAAGTTCAAATTGGAAAGAATTAACTCGCAGCTCTATTGCTACCGTCTCTAGTGCTATTGGTCTCACATTTTCCAGCAGGCAGAGGTGTGTGTACATGCACATACCCCTCACAACTCCCCACCCTACCTTTTTCCTCCCAAATCAGTTCTGTAAATATCTCCAAGTTGTAGTCGTGCTAGCTGATAATCATATTTCATTTGACTGTTATCCGGCAAAAGTAAAGGTAATGTAACATGCGAGACGTAGCTCATTTATTTTCATAAAAACATAAATTACATGTTTCTAAAGGCTGGCTAGCATTAAGGTTATGACCGTTTCTAATTGTTACCTGCATAGCCAGCCTTCACCCGCTGAAAGACTGCAGACAAGTCTGTAAGTCATTCAAGGGGGTGTTCTGGAGAAGGGCTGTGAAGTCCAGCTGTGTACTCAACACAATATTCCAGATCCTTGAATAGTCTGAACTGATGTAACTCTCTCGGACCTCCAAGCATTTCAGGTCACACCAGCTGAAGATCTTGCTCTGATATCTTAACCAGATAACACTTTTTGCCTGGTATTGGGCTGGACCTCTGACGTTGGTTTCCTGGAGGAGTTTTTGTTTAGACATAGAAAGTGAAAATATTCTACAATTGTTGTGGTAAACTAGCACAGACAAAAAATGTCAGGAGGCCCAAGTCAGTTGTGTATTCTTTTTTTTTCCTCCCTAGACCACACCACAACTGGCTATTATTTTGTAATCACTGGCTCAGTTGTCTAACTTGGCTAAATTACCTTAGCAGTGGTGAAACCGCAATGTCATGTGAATGATGCTAACCAAGAACCTCTCCCTCTGGTCCTGCACACTTAATTTTTTATTCAGACCAATGTAACTAATCTTACAAGGAATGTAGATAAATGGGGAATGTAATTCTTCCTATTTGTGTTTGAATGACTGAAAAAAACCAGTATTAGCTCTATGAACTGGTACAAGTAACAGTTAGTGTTGAACAAAATACGGAATTTGGAAAAGTATGCTGTTCTATTTCCTAAGTAAAAAAAAAATAAATGCAGATGTAGCCAAAATTTAAAAAACCTACTTTAAAAAAATAAAAAGTAGTTTAGCCAGAACCACTCTACTGTCAAACCTCTAAAAAACAAATCACTCCAAAGATTTGCAATCTATCATTTAAATATGTTTGACACTGATCTATTTGCACAGTCTACAGTTTATAACTTTCTTGCTTCAAAGCACCATTCTTCATGAGCAAAAAAAAATGAAATAGATAAGGGAAGATGCAAAGGAAAAATAAAGGGGGAAAGAAATGGATGATGGATTATAAAGCAGAAAACTTTCTTTTTCAGAACAGAATTTGACTCGTGACACTGATTGGCCTGCATCTTTTAGGTACATTCCATAACATGTGGAAATTTATGGCTGCCAAAATACCTAATAAGATTAATTTAAGATAAATCCTCAGGCTGTGTGCAAAGGTATTAGCTATGTAGACTTCTTATTTTATTGCTGAAAGGAACATAAGAGAAGTGTTTCTTTTGCATCCTTTGCTTCCTTGAGATTATTAAATAGCTACTTGTTGCCAACACAGCACTGTGGGTTGAGGAGAAACTGTGAGTTATGACTTCATGAGTTAAACAGACTTCATCTGTCCCTAAAAATTCACAAAGTGCTTCCAAACTTTTATAAAATTTAGTCTCTTTTTCCTTTTGTTTGCTAGGATTCGAACGCTGCCAGTTTAAGATGTTATTTTCTATTTTCATTTTAAAAACCTTTTGTTTTACAATCTGCGTACGCACTGTCTGTCTTCTGTATGCAATATTCATTGTGCACTAGAAATAAAAGGACCTAATTCTTCTTGCTGTTAGCAGAGCAACTTTGACGGTTGCAGCTGGGCAACTCAGATCAGACTTCACAGTGAAGCATAAAACCGAGAGGTCATAATCTCAGAAAATTCTTATACTTATTGAGTGTGTATATGTCACCTGTATGGTTTTTACTACACGTTTATTTTGGAAATCCAATTTGAATTGGTGACATGACCATACCGGCAACCTCTCTAAAGACTTATTTCTTCAGTATTATGTGAACAAAATAGATGCAACAAACTGAAATTGTAACCAAGCATTAAAATACATCCAGAAGTTTCGTACTTCATCCCTGAAAAACAAAAACTCACATTGATTTTAATGAGACTTCACTTAGGGGCATTGTACGAATACTACTGTGAAATTGTTTTTAATGATCACATGAAATAAGATTATTCAAAATTAATGTTAGGAGAAAAAGAAGTTGACGAAGAAGTCCACGAAACATTTCTGAATCAAGCTGAAGACCACACTTTGACAACAGTAACCTCAAATTTTGTGCATGAGCTGGTACTTTGACCTGGACAATTGACTA
Source organism: Stercorarius parasiticus (assembly GCA_013396915.1). Lineage (NCBI taxonomy): Eukaryota > Metazoa > Chordata > Aves > Charadriiformes > Stercorariidae > Stercorarius > Stercorarius parasiticus. The sequence goes on along the minus strand of VWZL01004435.1, from coordinate 371,323 downwards.
CATAACAAAAATAAAGAAGCATACCATAATATGGGTTTTCCTGAAGATGTCAGCTCCTCACCTTTGCCAGAGGTAAGAATAGTTTACATTTACTCAGAGCTTTGATTTAAAATGGGGCTCTTGGAGGTAATATCCAGAAACAATTTGGCATGGAACTAGATATCTTTTCTGAGATTCCCAAACTTGTCTGAGTTTGTCAGGCACCCAAAAGGCTTGTCAGCAATACCAGTTCATTTGGGCTCTCAGAGGAAGAACTTCCTGAGCTCATTTTAAACACCACAACAGATTAACAAGAAAATCAGAAGCTTTATTCTACCAAAAGAAAAAGGTTTAGGTTCTTAATTACAAAACTGGAAAACAGTTAGTGTAGTCCTGAATCATGTTACCTGTAAACTTCTTCCATACCTTCTCCAGTGACTTTGCTGACACGAGGCAAACCTGGCATGTTAACATCTACTGTTTTCATGGCTGGTTTTTCTTGGAGAATCTTTATAATTTATGCCTATTTTGGGGATGCTGTTTAAGATCTTTCTCTTCAGATCGTTTTTCCTAAGTCTATTATCTTGTAAGACTACACTAAGATAGCTCTTCATCGGTTATGACTACGATAAATTACTTTTCTCTTCCCCTGTTCAATACATTGCATAAGGTAAATGCAACAACGTTGGACACTTCCTGGGCTTATCTCTGGGATTTAATGTGTTCTTCAATTAGGATTCATTAAATAGCCTTTCTGCAAGTGTTAATGTTTTCAAGACTCTTAAATGAGAAATACTAGCAGTAAATGCATATTATCAAACTCCTTAATCTCTAGGTCCATGCTAAAGTTTACATAGGGACCATATGTGACCTAGCACATCTGACAGATTTATTACTGTTAATAAAAGTGGTTTTTTTATCTGGAACCATCTTATGTCCTTCGTCTTTCAATAGTATTAGATGCTTGCAGTACCACAAAACAAAGCAGTGTAAATAGGGTCATCCTGAGGTAAACATGTTAAGCACGTTGAATTGTTGCAGTTGACTTTAAAAGAGGATGTAATCATCTCTTTCCACTGTCTAGACATTTGAAAGGGTTGTCAGGACTACAGCTACAGCTTACTAAGCATCTGCTTTTGCTCCACAGGGAGATCTAAATCTTTGAGGTCAAAGTCTCACGATAAACACTTAGCTGGGGTGGACTTCTGACATGAAAAATCATCAAGTAAGTGCTACCCTTCACTGGACTCATGTTCACCATTTCTCTTATTAGGCACACAACCACACTCCAAGGTGTATGTGGAAGCCACAAAGAATCACATCTGGATGTTTACATAGGGGCTGAAGTGTTCAAGGGTAGATTGGGCCAATGTGCAGGGGCAAATCACAGGGAAAACTTACTGCAGAGAGGAGTGGAAGCTGTCGGAGCAGGATTTACTGCTTGGGGCAAGCCCATTGCCTGTCAAATGGGTATACCTACCTTCAGAGAAATAATTTATGTGTTTCTGAGAGAGAGGAACCACTACAGAAGCCTTTTCAATCTGCAATATCCAAGTAGGGACCACTTCAAAACAAGATAAAAGGAGACATTCATCTGCCTGGCCTACAACTGCTCCTGGGGAGTTCTCCCTTTTTTGAACGCTTCCCTGGCAAAGGAAGTATCACCACAGTGACTGGAAGGAAGAAAACTTGCTGGGTTATGCTCTTCTTTGAAGGTATATCCCCTCCTTAGGCCTGTTATCAGCAAAAGTCACAGTGGCATTTTGCAAACGTGCTGTGCATGCCTACATGCTGAATGTTTATTATGCATTTTAAGATGCTTCATCACAACACAGGGGAAATATGCTAAGGTGAAATCTAAGACAACACAGCTTCTAAGCAACTGTATTTCTCATTTCTTTTTAGCCAGAGCAGATCTGCACTGAAGGTGATTTAATTGAGTTCAATGGAACCAGTGTTAAAAAAAAAATCTCTGGCAAACTTCCATTCTCTGCCTGCCCAGGCTACAGCCTCTGTGATCAGCTTAACTGGCCAGGTCCCTGTTTGCCCACCTTGGCATGATCCTGGAATGCCCATGATGGGGATGCAGGCTGTTAGCATGATTCTGAAGTGTGCTTCAGGGTATTTGCATGCTATTCCTACAGGAGGGTCTGGAGATCAGAGAGGACACAGGAACAGGACTGCCTTGCAGTTGAAAAGCCTATTCTCTCTGCAATTGAGAAATTCTCTTCCAAAGTGTTCCATATTAATCTGGGCCTTTAAATTCTCCTGTTTGTTAAAATTGTGCAGAGGAAAAGGATATGGACCTAAGCATAAACTTAGTCTTTAGCTAGACTGCGCCAGGTTTGCTGATTATTTTTTTGGTTGATAAAGACTCTTCAGAACTGCTCCTTGAAAGCAGTTCAAATTCTTCTCAACAGCTTTGCAGAAGAGTTGTGAGGGGATACATTAGAGTGATACAGGGGAAAAAACATGGAGCCTTAATACAGCAAAACACTAATACAGCAAAGTGCTATACTCTTTTTTTCAGAAAAGAGCACGTGTTTTCTAATGGGACTGTTGTGCTTGTTTAACCTATGTAAATACCACGTAAAGAAATATATATATATATAGGTCCAGAACAAAAGCAGGACTTGCATGTTTAATAAAGGGGGGGCAGGGGGAAAGGCTGCAGAAAGAGGAAAGGTCAACATAAAACAAAGTTTGTACAGTGGAGACAGGGACGTGAATAGGGAGTTCAACACAGGATCTTGGATTTCAGATATGTAGCTCAACTCCAGAGAGGACCAGGAGGATGGAGAATTGAGCTGAAGGAAAGAAGGTTAAACACATGTGAGGAGGGGAAAACCAGAGTTGAAGGATAAAGTTGTCTCTTCCCTATTGCATGACCCAGTGCAGCATAGTCACTGGTTTGTGGCTCATCAGATATGACAGCTACGTCTAGAGACATCAGTCCATATGGCAGGGAAGAAGCCAAAGTTCTGTATCACATAGTCCCTGTATTGTATAGGACCCAGTTGTTCAACAGTATTATTTCTTCCAGGTGTTAACATGGAAAAACATTGCATATGAGCTACACCTTAAATATGTTGCTCAGTCTTGATGCCCATAGTGGACCAAGCTGTAGCAGTCCAAGCAATACAGGTCTTCCTGGCCACGAACTGCTAGAGCCGTCTGTGGTGTGGTTTCATCTAGAAGCAACTTGGGAAAAGGCTAATGGGCAATGAGCTGATGGATGTGGAGCAGATTGTTGTGCTGCTGTGGTCACTGCACAAAAACATGCTCGTTGTTTTCAAGGCTTAACTCCCACATTTTTGCTACTGGTGGCAGCTGCCCCCTCCCTCTGCAACCATAATTAACACCAGGCATTGACCCTCTACAGAAGGTCTGTGCCACAGCTACTCCTGTGTCAGTTGTCTCAGCTAAGCACTTGTTAAGATCATTCTAGCATTAAAGTTTGCCCAGACTTGCTGACCTAAAACCTAATCCCAACCCAATTACTTTTTGTAACACCAGTCCTAACCCTTGTCTGGTTTCCCCTGCTGTGCCCAGCAGCAGATTTTGTTCTTTGGTCTCGACTGACTAAAAAAAGTTAACTCTACTCACAACTGTATGGGCTACAGGAATTACTCAGGCCCTCTTACCAGCTCCAGATCATGAGTAAGAAAGGTCTTAGTGTGGAATTGCTTGGTATATTAGGATCTGCAGATCCTAATAAAAGTTGTTTTCTTGGAAAATGTGGTCACTGAAAAGCTGTTCGAAACTTATTGGATTTTCATTTTAGCTGAAAAATTTTGTTCTATCTAAAAACTTCCCTCAGCTTTCTTTAAATTAACTACTTCAGTGACTACTGGTACCAATATATCCACTGAAAAATGTGTCCATTCTGAATACTGTCCTATGCTGAGCCCCAGTGGCCTGGCTGAATGAGAGCTAATGGATTGCTCTGGCCTCCATTCCTCTCTTCAGCCCATCCTACCTTCCCTGTGGCCATCCATGATAAAAGGCCTGTATGCTGTGCACATTTGGTTCATCACACCAGTTTGTGTCCATGTATATTTGCTTCCATCACAGCAACAGAGAAATGGCACTGTCAAAACTGCTTTTTTCTTCTTTCACTTTTATTTCTGTACTTGTTTTTTCTTCTGTGTCATCCTTTAGCCTCTTTCAGTTCTCCTATGGCTTTAACTTAGCCGGCTGACCAGTGCTATACTGAAATATGAACTTCTCTGTTAAACTTGGCCCTGTCACAAGCATTCGCGGAGCCTTCTGGTTCTTTTTCCATTCCTGGGTCCCCATAGATGTCGAACAAGGGTCACAACCACAGCCTTTACTGGAGTTGCAAGGATGGGATGTGGGACTTGGAAGTCCCAGACCCTGTTTTGGACTTTGCCGCCTTGTGGTTTTCAAAGTTGGGTAATGTCCTCGGAGCTCCCGATCACAAGCAGGCAAAGGCATTGTTTGGTGCAGCATTGCTGGTGCCTGTGTCAATGTTGTTGCAAAGGCAGATTCATTGAAAGAATATGTTTGAAGCATCTCTAGTTCAAATAATTGAACTTTAGCCGGAACTTCTTGGTTTCTCATTTTGAAAAGATGTTCCATTTCCAAAACTATTCCATTCTTTTAAAATCATTACAGAGCTCAAATAGGAATCAAAACTGGTTTGGATTAAACTTTTTGTTTAACCTCAAACTTTATTCATACTGCCTCGCTTGCTGAAATGTTTCTCTTTCTGCCTCCCTCCCTTAAATTGCCAGTGAACCACTTTATCACTACATGAGATAGATAATGCGACTGAGTTGCAGTTTCCACATCACAGAGTGTCTACGACACCATGAATCTGAACTATCTCTTTACCCCCACAAAACCTCTCCGTAACCATAGATTGAGGCATAGGCACAAGGCAGTGCATGTGGGAGGTTTGTCTTACTGCTGTCCTAGAGATAAGCAGAAAGCTTCACTGAACAAAGCTGTGCTAGCATTAACCGCACAGCTCTTAGAGCCACGGTAGGGGCATATTCTAATTAATCACAATTATGCAAACTCATGCATTTGCATATAGCACTGTAAGGAGTTACAGGGAATTTGGCAGATGCCTATTGGATGTGACTCAGCCAGGAAGGGAACCTCAGCGCTTGCCCCAGGAAATCAAGCTGTGGGGTGAAGTCTTGAGGCTCTCCCAATCAGAGGAACAGGGGAAGAAACAAAGACTCGTTTAAGAGTGCAGTGCCACTTCTCTGGAAAGTTACTCCATCTCCCTATTTAACAAGGAAGCTCCTTCTTCATACTTCACACATGAGTTTTGCATGGCCCTTTAGTGATCTAAATAAAATGCTGTGCTCCTCCTTTGAACCAGCAGAGTCAAAGGCAGCTGCCAGCTGGGCAGCACTCTAAATTCATAGCTGTACCTAATGCCTCAGCCAAATTCCCAAAGCAATACTATTCACCTTCTTGAGCTCTGATCAGCACAGCTCCAAAGGGAGGGAGGTGAATCTCTGTGGAAAACTCACTCCAGAGAATTAAAGTCTATATGCAGCTTCAATCTGTGATACTCACGACATCAAGCTGCACACTACTTACCCCATAAAGGTCATATACTCAATTTTGGCCCTGTGAGGACTAATCCTGTCTCTAAAATTATCTAGATCTTTTTCTCTCTGCATCTGGGAGAGTAGGTAATTTTTAGACATTGCTCAGTTTCAGAAGAAGATATTGCTGGTTGTAGTTTATTTATTAATATGTAGACACAATCCTCTGCAAAGCAACAGCAAGTGCAAGTTCACTAAACAGGAAAACTCGCTTTGGTTTGTTCCTGGAAGAGAATACAGAGGTATTCTCTCCACTCTCACGGATGCTGCAATTGCCTATCAGCTTCTTTTTCCCAAATGAAGCAGAGATCTTGCCCTGACTTCTCAAATTCAAAAGCAGGTATCCTTTCAGGCTAACGCTGAATGCTTACAGGAGCACAGCTGAGGGGTGCCTCACCTGTACCTATCAAAGCAGACAACAGCTTGTTAAAAAAGACAGAGAAAAGAAATGTTAAAGACTGCTTTTCATAATCAGATGCAATAAGCCCGGAAGATGTGTAGGTTGAAAAGACTATGTTGATACAAAAGAAAAAAAAGACCAAAAAAAAAAAAAAAAGCAGATTCTGAAGTGAATGTGTGAATGGGAGTAAGAACTTGCAAGCAGTATGACAGTGGAATACAATGAACAGGGGGAATCTTCCCACCCTCCTGTCCTCAATGATTGATGTTATAATCGGGGATGCTGGAGCTATGCAAGGAGAGAAAAATATAAGGCCATATTCTTGACTGGTGAAAATGAAAGCATTCACATTGATTTCTATGGAGCCACTGCTGTTTATGCCGCTGCAAGATATATCCCTAAGAGAGGTGAGATAATGTGCAAGGATGGGGAAGATAAAAGCACACAAGAGAAATGAAAACTTATCATATGCACCGTGTTCCAAGTAAACACAGCTCATAACCTTAGCAAGCCTTCAAGTTGTTCTTTCAGTTTTACTTGTCCTTTATAAAAAACAATGAAGGTATATACTTCTCTGTTATGAAAGCCTCTCCAGCAATGACACGTTGTCATTAATCATTATAGGATTCATTATTAGCTTTCATCTGAGGGTTGTTCTATTTCAGTGCAATAAGATGTTTTGCCTGTGCTTTTACACACAATTATACCAAGTTACAGCTATGTCCCGATTATCTGTTTCAATACAAGAGGGACAATGCACACAGCCTTCCTTGGAGAGCACGGTTTGATTTTCACCGTGGAGCACAAGAGGTGCTGAATACAGTGACTGTGTGCTAATCTGCCAGTGTGCACAGTGCAAAACTATCACACAACTGCATAGAGCATTGCAAATTAAAACGGTGGGACCTAGTATGTTGCTAGTACTTTCACCTGCAACAGCATGCTTCAGCTGACTATTGCTAATCCTTTCCTTCACCCTTTTCTTCAGCGTGCAAAGTTTTTGTAGTCTGTCTGTGAAGAATATAAATCTGAAACTATAAACCTCTGTAAGACTGAGAAGCAGACAGCAAATGAAAAAAAAATTAGTTGTTTTCATTTAGGCTTTTTTGTGCTACACATAGGGAAGTTGAATGATTTATTATTATTTATTTTAGCAACATGTAAACTTTATTTCTCAAATCATTGAAGTCTTTCATCTTTTAAGATTTACTATAAATTTATAATATGCTAATTCATGACTAAAAAGTACAGATTTTGAAAGTTCTTCAGACCTTACGTTTCTTATTCTCATCTAACGATACTGCTGACAAACAGCTGAGAGAGAGGGGCAGTACTTCTTTAAGACTACCTCTCTACCCCTTCCAGGAAAGGCCAAAAGTTCAACATCCCTCTCAGCAACTCCAGCAAAACTTGGGGAAAATTGGGCAATCCGACCAAGTGTCACAGAAAAAACTGGTATTCAAACAGCATGAAGAAACTTCCCTCTCCCATTTTGTTTAAGAAACCGCAATAGCTGTAATAATAACTTCAGCAAATCTGCAACAAAGTCTGTGGCATAATCCTGATCACCTGGTATACAGGGTGATAACACTCTCCAAATTACCACAGATTTCAGCAAGGCCAGGATTTCATTCCTGATGTTACTTAGGATAAGATCTTCAGTCTCATCTTTTAGGAAGAAATTTCTGCAGTTATTTTTTAGTAATACTTGGACTGGCTGAAAAGGATCTTTATTTTTTCCAAGGGTATATGCAAAAAAGGTTGAACTAGAAGGGCCCAATGTATAAAACCTTACTTGTATTATCCTCCGGTATCCTATTTGAATATATGTTGAAAAGATTTTGCAAATTTCTGCTTATACTTCAAATATACTTCTTAAAACCACAAGTGTTCTGCTTCTATTTACACATAAGCACATCAAAGATTAAAGAGCAAGACAATTACAATGGAGCTGATGAATTCTTAATCTCAGGAACAGTGGTAAATTAAGGGAAAACACAGCCTCGTTACTGGTCCGTCTTTTGTGATTAAGTATTAGTTATCTGCTATGTTTGACATTCTGTAGCCCTATTTATTTGATTAATTTCATTGTCGTCCTAATTAATTTAATTATTTTGTAGCAAGGGTTGAGAGGTGGGTGCATTCATGGCTCTCTACATGGAGCTCAACTGATTACCAGCACCACAGTTTGCTGAACTGGTAAAAAGCCGCCGCCCGGTCCCCGTTGCCCCTTTCGCTTGTCTGGGCTTGACTGATGTGCCCTCTGCTACTTTCTGTCTCCGCGCCGTTGTTCACAGATTAATGCAGGGGATGGGATTATTCACGGTGCGTTAAATTAAGCTCCTCTCCTGGATGCAGGAGAGAGCCCTCAGCCCTTGCGTTTTTGCCGTGATGAAGGTACATAAACAACTCTTCCATTTGCGGAGAGAAAAATAAAATAAAGGGGGGTAGGGTGTGAAGGGAGGCTGGTTTCCCCGGAAGCACAGGGACAATTGGGGGGGGCAGGGAAGGGGGATTTGGGGGTTGCTCTAGTTTGTCACTCCGCGAGACGGACGCATCTTTACTGAGCAACTTTTAAGTAACCAGGCGACGGCGGGCTGGGCTCTCTCCGTCCCGCGGAGCGGCCGGGGCTATCTGTGCCACCCGCCATCCTCTCCCCACGCACACACCGTGCCGCTCCGCGGCCGCGGAGGAGGCGAGCATCGGTCCCAGCCTCCCGCCGTGCGTTGTGGGTTCCTGTCGCTCCGCACCGGGAGCCCCGCTACAGCCGGGTGCGAGACCTCCATGCGGCTCCGCTGCCGCGGACGAGGTGCAGCCCGCGGAGCGGAGCGCGGCTGCAGGAGCGCTCCACCGCCGGCCGCCGTGGGAGGG
>VWZL01004435.1:301113-359155 GCA_013396915.1 Stercorarius parasiticus | reverse complement strand
GGGCGGGGCGGGGGGCGGGCGGGGCGGGGGGGGGGGCGAGACGGGGTCGGGGGAGGCTGGGCCGCCTTCTCTTAGCACCGGCGCGGTGTGGCTCCGCCGGCAGCGGAGGGGGCAAACGCCGTTTGGGGGTTGGCTCCCCCCCGCTCTCTGGGGCGGCCGGGCTCTCGGCTTCTCACCCTTCCCTCCCCCGGCAAGAGCTCTCCATTACTTCAGTGTTTTATTTTAAATGAGAAGTCGGGACTTTCCTCCCTTCATAAATCTACCCCACGATCGCCGGGAGACGGTGCTGTTCCCTTCCCCAGCCCCTTCGCGGGGTCCCCGGAGCCTCCTTCCCAGCCGCGTACGAGACGCTCCCGATGGCGAAGGGCTCCCACTCAAGCGCCGAGATGGGAGGGAGGGACGGAGGGAGACACCGGCGCCCTCGGGAGCCCGAGGCAGCGGGGAGCGGCGGGCTGGGGCGCCCCGGCAGCCTCCTCCCGGCCGCCCGCGACGGGGCCCCGCTGCTCTCCCGGCAGCCAGCCGTGGAAGGGCAGGCAAAGTTTCCCTGCAGATCCTGCCTGGGAGAGCTAGCGGGCACTCTCCTCCCCCGCGGAAGTCAGTAGCTTGCAGCCTTCCCTGGAAACCAGACGGTGAGGGAAGAAGGAAGATGATGGAAGAAGCCCCACAGGGCTGTGGGAACCTGTTCGTTAGGAGCGACAGGCTCACTGCATTGACTAAGTTTGCTTGTGGTAATATTAGGGTCCTCTTGTCAGTCCTTCTCGGAGACACCTGTTAATGCATGACACACAGCACCTGTAATGCTTTCTCTCGGGCCACTGTTCCCCACAGCGTGGGGTTCCCTTTTGATCACTAAAGCCTTCTGCATCCCGCATTCCTGTGCTGTGGAGGGGAAAGCTGCTAAAGAAAAGCTTGGTGCGTTTGCGGATAGATATTTAAGGAACAAGTGAGGAAAGTCGTGGTTTTGTGTGTCAGGGGACCTTGCTGCAGCAGTTTCTAGCTTATAGATATTTTCAAAAGCTGTGCCTTTATATTCGAAATACCAGCCAGATTATTATCGGATGAAACGTGTCCACTGGCCTCCCTGGTGCAATAGAATTGGTCCTTCTTCCTTTTCTAAAGGGCTTGATACAAATGTGAAGAGTTTTGTGGTCACAGCATAACTGACCCGAACAAGAGAGACTGGGGAGTTATTTGAAATGTCCGGTGAGATAATGTGCCAGACAGAGCAGGGGTTTTCCCAGGCAGGGGCCTACCACTGGGACTGGGTTTGGGAATTGCTAAATGACAAGGTAGCTCAGCAGGTTGCTGGGGCTCACATGTCACTTGGGGCCAAAGGGAAAAACTGGGAGGAGACTTTTCATGTACTGCTGCAATATTCATGCTGCTGCTCTCAGGGCTGTAGGCAACAAATGGTGGTATTTGTTAGTGTTAGTTATAAGGAAAAATAAAGTGTGGTGGTGAGATTAGAAAAAGAAAATGACTATATTGTGTGGCAGTGGACTGAGCTCACAAAGTTTATTAATCTTCCAGCCATGGTATCCAGAAAAGAAAATGTCAGTGCTGACTAAATGAAATATAATTTAGCAGTGGGCAAATAATCACTGCACATCACTGATTTAGGCTATTAAGTTGCAGTAGTCATCAACGTCTGCATCAGGAGATACTAAATAGAAGATACACCAACAGCTTGCTTATCTATAAATCATTTATTAATGTCTTGTGTCTTCCTGAATATGATATGAAATATCAAGGAGTTTATAATTGGGCAAATATTATTTTGGTATTTAATACATTCTGAAGAAAATATACCAGGCGATTGTATTCTTCAATCAGTAAGATGGACAATCTGATGTCAGTTTTGACAGCTAGATGTTTATAGCCTTGGCATCTTTTCCTTCTCCTTCCCTCTTGGTTAAAAAGTCTGTATTATGACAGCAATAATTAAATGTCATTAACATAATCAGAGTTGCATTTAACATGTTTTCATCATTCCTTTTTTTTTTTTGTCTTTGATACTGCTCTTTGGAAAAAATGCAGTTAGGGACTCAGTCTAATCAGTAAGAAGAGGATAATTATGTAAAGCCAGGGAAATTCAACTTCAGGCTCTGTGAGTCAAAATAAAAAGTGCTGTTTCAAAGTTTGACTCTGTTTAGCATCTACTGTATACCTCAGCTCACATAAAACCTTTGAAGTATTAAAGTAAAAAAAAAAAATCTTTGAAGTAGCTGCAATTCTTAAAGGGAGGCTGTTTTGACATATTCTTTGGATACTCAGTAGCAAAACACCTTATGTAAACTGAATGAAATAACAGTATCAAGAAACACAAACTTTCAGTATGCCCTGGCAGAACTGAAGCCAGGAGAGGATTTCTGAGGATGCTACCAAAGGGATATGCTGTGATTCCAACCGAGACACAAAAGACCACACAGGCATTTTTTTTTTTCCAGCTCCTCAAAATTACCTTGCTGGGTAAAATGAGGTCAGATCAATTCAAGTCAAATGATTTCTCTAGGCGTGCCGGAACTTGGTCTGGCTGCCTCTGTGTGTTTTTTAAAATCCAGGGGGTTTTTGTGCCCAAGGTGCGAGGCTGCGGGGCTGCGCTGGCGGGAGCGGGGCTGTCCCCGCTAGAGGGCACAGCGGCGGCCGCGCAGGATGCGGCTCCGCGGGAGCGCTCCATCCCGCCATCCCTCCACTGCTCCGAGCTTCATTTTTGCTGACAAAAAATGCTGCAAATTCAAGGATGAAGGTTCCTAAACATAAGGCTGTTTGTGTTTTGCAGTAAGCAAACTGAATACGACCTGAATTTCGTGAACTGAAGCGAATGATCTTTTGAAAGCTCGCACAATTAAAGCTCCCAGTTGTTCAAGTGAGGGCTCGCTGCTTGTTGAAGTGTTGCCACAAGAAGCCTTGAAAACGTTACATTCTTTTGCAAACACCATCAGTCAGAATTAGGAGGCTGTTATTGTAATTTTTCTTCTGTCAAAGCATATCCCAGAATCCTGGTATAATTTATATTCATTGGACTGCTGCTGTCTCCAGGCATCAGCATTCAGAGAGGGGTAGAATTATTTTTATGGGATAAACTACTATTAAACGGTGTTTATCTAGCATTTATCTACTGCTGAAATAGTCACATTTTCTGTATTGCCTGAGCTTTACTCTGTTTAAAAAAACAAAAAACAAGTGAAACCAAACTTTCATCATTATATATTAGGACCTTCAGCTTTTATCTTAGAAGTATTAAGAGAAATACAATATTAGATAACATGTGTGTCAGGTATTTGTTTCTCTTTGCATTAAAATTTACTTGTTCTTTTTTTTTTTTCTGTACATGATATATAAATGGGGAAAATTGGGTTAGAGGATCCCAGTGACATTTAAAAGTAAATCCTATTTGTGTATCATATGTATTTTACTAATAATACCATCTAAAGAAGTCTTTTTTGACTTTCATCCTGGTTCTTATTTTTATTTTTTGTGCTTTATGTCATTGTCATTTCCTCTGAAAGGGTGGTTTGAAATATTGCTAGTAAATAGTGGGTAAATTAAGAATATGATAAGGTTGACTTAGGTATTAAATTCAGTTTCACAGAAACTCATTTCCACAACTTTAGAGTAAGATCAATACTCACAGTTCACTGAAGGTTTAAAAATCCCTTGGGGAAAACTGGTTTTGTTTGGCTGTAGATATTCCTCTTTAGAGTTTACATCCTCACACAGCCACTTAAAACACAGCAAACACTTGCCTCAGACATTAGGTTTTGTCTGACACTTAACTTGGAGTTGAGAATACATAACAGGGATATCAGCTCTATACACTGTAAACAAATTGAGGAAATGAGGAAAAGGTCTTTATAGTTTGAAAAGTTCTTTTGTTCTGGGCAACAATTTATTAGCAACGTACACAGGCCATTTAAAGCAAAATGCTGGGACAACATCTACTGCTGTGCTGAATAGCAGATTCCTCTAAAACACTTTGCAGTTGAGTAGGGCTGTTTCCTCTAGGGGAAGAGAATCCTGAGACCGTGAAGGAGGTAGATGAGGGAATTCGTAATGTCAGGTGATGAGGGAGACCCACCGAGTAAAATAGTCCCAGGCCTATGTTGAATTGGCACATTTATTAAGGACTTTTTGGCACGTTTCTAGTGGAGCAGTGCTGCAGGTCCCTGCACCTGCCCAGACTGCAGGAGATGGAGGGTTCGACATGAAGCTCGTGTTTCCCGCAGCACTACTGTGCAGCGATGCCCCAAAAGTTGCTTTCCTTTCAATTACGCTAAAGACAGCTATCACACAAGAAACATGCTCCGTTGAATCCTACTGGTTTTCTCCACAAAGGGAATAAAAAAGTTCTTATTTAAAAAAAGTAAAAAATAAAAGTATCCTTTGACCCTTTTGATAAAAGTCACTGTGGTTTCATTAGACTGTCTGAAGTACTGAGCAGTTCTGCTTGTAACCTTGAAAGCACGGGCAAAAAGAAAGCTCTGTAGCAGACCCAGTTTCAAAACCTATTGAGGCTGCAGTCTCTTAGACTGCGAACACAGTTGGCGTAACTGGTGTGAGTGTATTTTGAATTCCCGGTGTGGTTCGTGCTTCCTGAGGAAAATGAATACCGAAGCAATTTGAGAAGGCAGTAGTTAAGGTAAGCGTGTGCTGGGGGCTCTCTACAGAGTGAACAAAAGGTAATCTGACAGGAGCATTTCTCATCTAGTACAAGGAAATGCTGCAAGCTTGCCAGCAGCATGAAATTGTACCCAACTATTAGGTTTGATGAGGGCTGAGCTGGGACTGTTAATGCAGTTGCAATTGGCGGATGTCATATTTATTAAACTGCAGAATTGCATAATCACAGCAGGAGCGGGAAGAACCCAGGAGATTACTTTCCATGGAGAAGTATGCAGAGAAACCACGCTAAGTGCACGTGGGTTTTGTTTTTGTTTGTGGTTTCTGACAAATGAGCATAAAACATTGCCCTGAGGTAATGTTTGTGAGTGCTGGGTGCTGTGTCTCATCATGGAACACTTCCTCCCCTTCCTTCTCTTTTCTTTTTCCTCATCCAACTAATAAACATCGCTTCAATTAGCACTCCTTGCTGTCAACATTGAGCAATCAGTTGTGCTAAGTGTCCTTGTAAATTCTGGGCTTGAAGGAGCTTGTGTAACATTTTCATCTCCCTTGACCAAAGGCACTGCGTAGGAGTGTGTTTTCAACCTGTATTTGGAACAACCTTTTTCTCTTCAGAAATGGGCAAATGGAACAGGTTCACAGGCCAGATCCAGGGTCAGGTGACACTTGAACACACAGTTTCAAAAGTAGCAAACCTCTTGATGGGATGATACACCAAGAGAAATGTAAGGATTAATATGAAGATATATACAAGACGTCACGAGAGTGATGCATCTGCTGTGCTTGACAATGGTAAGATTCCATCAGGAATATTCCCTCCAGTTTCAAGCACTGCGCTTTAAGAAACACGAGGCTTATTGAGGAGTGTCGTACGAAGAATAAAAGGAAAGAACACTGCTAGAGAGAATAAAACCAAGAGGTCACTTGGTAACAATCTTCAAGTGTGTAAAAGGTTTCCACAGGGAAGAAAGGAATAACTTTTCCTCAGCAATAAGTGATGACTTACATTGCAGCAAGGCAGACTTCTAAATGTTAAGGCTGGGAGAGCAGATTATCTCTGAGTAGTCTTCATCACTGAAGCAGGTTAGATAAACATATGTCCGAAATGTCATTCTGTCTGGAAAGGCAGCTGTTCCTGCATTGGAGCAAACGACTGGACAATGTGACCTTTCAAGGTCTCACCCAGCTCTCTTGAATCATTCTGCGTGGGTAGCTTTAAGTACACAAGGGTTCACCTTGAACTCAGCAGCTAGATAAAATACAAGCATGAATTCAAGCGCCGTCTTAGCTTGAGGCCTCTTCCTCATACTTGTCAATGATATATGTGGCTTTAATGTGATTTTAACATATACTTTCTCTGGCTGCAGACAAGGCAAAGACGTTTAAAATGCTGCTTTAGTTAGAGTTCTGATGTAATGAAATAAAGATTTTAAAATCAGATTTTATTCTTACTTGGTTTAGAACTTTTATCTTCTAATACGAACACTGCCTCGGTTCCATTATAAGCAGATTTTTTTTTTTTTTCTTTTAAGACATTCTCATGGTGACTTTTTTGGACTTCAGGCAAGCATAACTTATCTCATGTCACTTTACTGAGTAAAAAATCCTCGACTCGAATAGGGAGAGGTCCACAAATGGAATACATAAAGCTTTCCATTTAACCTATCTCTGGTAATATTTCAAGTGTATGTTGTTTCACACGATTTTAGGAGCTCTGATCCTTTTCTTTAGAGATGTAATTGAACTGTATCGAAGGGTTGCTTAAGGTACAGGGTTGCAATGCCATTTACAGTTTTTACTGCAGCTTTCCTTAACTACTGTAGTTAATAAGGCAGATTCTGTTGGAATTTTCATCTGCATTTAGTAGCAGAATAGGATGCGGTGGTTATCTAGTAATAAGCACTTTGGGTCGTATTAAATTTTTTCTTCTATTCAAGCATTAACTTTTTTTTTTTTCCCCTTTGGTGATACTGTGAATCCTGTAAATATTAAATGGGCAGTACTGCATCTGGGCTGAATAATTACAGCTTTTCTCTTCATCGAAGTTGTTAGTAGGCTGACTGTAAAACGCAAGTGTCATCCATTGTACTGTCAATGTTTTCTGAAGGGTGAAGTGTTAAAGAGAAGGGAGTTCATCACTATGCAAGTTCTTCTTTTGATGAGTCATCAGTTGAACTAAAAATCCATTGGAAAATGCTATCTTGGCCTTCATAGGGAACTGGGAGCCAGCAGGAGTCTTTATTAATATAGTAGCTCCATGATATTCTCCAGCTGTGTATTTCTGCTTTCCTGTGAGGGTGTTTGTAACTCTGCATTTGAATTTGCAAACCAGCCAGTGTGTATTTGCAATTCAGCCTCAGTCACCCTGAGATTTAAACCCAAGGCCCTCTATTAGGAATCCTTTCATGGCAGAATTGGCTTCAGAGTTGCTAGGCTCTTCTCTCACACCCTTCATCTCCTCATTGCCCTTCCTTCCTCCTTCAGAGATTGCTTCCTCCTCGCTTGCTCTGTTTCAGTAGTTCATGTGGCCATGCACTAGGTCAGATGGATCAGACCTGCTCTTGTTAGTCAAGTGACATTTAAAAGAGAGAGAGAGAGAGAAAAGACTACATTTTGGAAGAGGTAGGGGAGGTGAGAATAAAATTATGAGGAGGAAGAATGTACTGTTTTTAAACCTCTGAGCATTATAAATCCTCTTAGAACAACATAAAACCCCTGGAAAAGTAGAATACCTGACTTCTTTTTAATACTACCAGGTGTTACATAGGCTCAGTCAAAAAATTTTCAGAGAAACAAGTTGAAATTGGAAAATTATGTCAAAGTTGGCATGCACTTGTCAAATATTTCAACTGGGAAGTGTCAAAACAAGTAATTTTGAGTTTCTTATTTTGATGATGATAAGATGTCTCATTTCAGATTTTTCATTTTGACTTTTAGATTAAAATTATTATATTAGGATGTATAAGCATAACAGCAAAGCACTTTGTTTTGGAGTTTGTGTGTGTGTGTGTGTATATATATATTTCATTTCGTATCCTACAGCAAAGATTGACTATTTACTTTTAATCAGAACAAGATCAAAATTTTGACTTAGGGTGGAAAATAAACTTTCTAGTCATCTCTAATTGAGACTTACTGTTTTTGAGAATTTAGCTATGTACTGTAAGCTGTATAAGAACAGACCATTTTATCTTGTAGAAACCTTACTTTTATTTGATGACAGGAAAGGAGAGAATGGCTGAAAAAAAGTTGTCTTGATCATCCAGTTAGTTTTTTGTTTTGTTTTGTTCTGTTTTTTACTTAATAGAGTATTTCTCATTCAGGTGGCTTCTTGGTTAATATGATATTCATGAGGCAACTAAATTAAGAGAGAGTACATTTTCCAGATTGCAGTCACTGTAAAGATAATAGATTTATGGTTTATTTGCAGTGAAGGCATTTATGGACCAGAAGCTTAGCATTTGGTGTATTGCAGAAACCTGACCTCAATATCAACACAATTTATTACTGGTTCCTATTTAAACATATATATATATATATACGTAAGTTGTAGTCTCAAAACAAAGAAAATGGATAGGGTGAACCACCATTATAGATTATCATCAGTTCTGGTTTCCATCTACTTTTTATTACATTTGTTATTAATTTTCTGTAAAAGCAGTTTTTATGAATAAAGTGTATGTAATGCAATCTTTTTAGTTAAATCTTGCATAATTTGCATAATAAATAATTGAAATGTATAGTTTTACACTGTGGAAGTACACAGCTTTTCATGTTTGCATTCAATCGCAGAAAACCAAAGGTGTCTTTCCTGTATTTAAACATCAAGCAAAGGAAAAACAAAATTGCTTCCAGTTTTGCTGATATTAATGTATTTACCCTTCCCAAACCTTCTGATTTCACTCCTAATACTGCAAGCCATTGGAGGTGTTTCCATCTTTCCAATGCACAAATAAGAGACTAATAATAGTAGTAAGCTGTCCTAACAATTTCTTTCCCGGGACCACATAGCTAAAAGGGACCTCCTAGGTCATCAAGTCTTTCCTGGGACAAGAAACTGTGGTGGCACAGATGTCTGTTCCACATGCGCCCATGCCCCGCGGGCCATCAATAATGCTCTTCCCCATAACAGTCTTCAAGGCACAGGGTAAAATAGCCGCAGACACAAGTATAATGTGCCATAGAGGATAACAAGGGCACTGACAACAGTTTAAGTTTCTACAATGGCAAAGAATTTTTAATTTTAGTTTGAAAACTTGTCTTTCTTTATCCGTTTTTGCTCAGCCTGTTTTTCGGTTTAGTTTTTTTTTGACCTAATATACTTTGCTTTTTCATCCTCTGTTTTCTTTCATGCATGATTGCGTGGATGTTTATTGCAGAGTTGGTAATACCGGTTTTGTTTCAATTCAGAGTCATTTTCTAGAATAGCATAAATGGCCTGCAAAATGGCTCTTCTTATAGTAAACTTGTCAGTTTGAATGGAGAAAAGGAACTACCATTATCTTTCGTCAGCCTCTTTAGCCAGCTACATATACATTTTGAAAAGGGATATAGTGTTTAAGAGGAGGCAGGTTTATACTCTGCCTCAGCTGAGATGCCTGAGGATTGGCTGTTGTGCCATACCAAGGTCAAACTTTATACTTAATTGTGTTAGGGTGCGGTTTTTTTGTTTGTTTGTTTTTTGGAGGGGGAGTTTGGCTTTTTTTTTCCTTTGCTTTTTTTTTTCTGGATAGTAATTTGTGTTATTTCAGCTCCTTGGACTAATATTTGTGTTATTTCAGTTCCTTGGACTAATTTTAATACTTTAATGTTGTGTCTTAATGCAAGCTTGAATCCAATTTGTGTTCTTTACATTGTTTAGGTGCCCTCTGAGGTTCAACCCCAGGCTTTGATTCCCATCACTTGTCAGCATGCGATTTGTGCACTTTACATCTCCATTGCTGTTTGCAGGCCACGCTTGTCTTACAGCTTTCTCAATTATGTCCATAATCATCATAGCTATGCACTTTATGTTCATTAGTATTCTTGTTCTTGGAAGACCTTGTACAGGTAAGGTAATATCCTAATTTTACAAATAGGAAGGTGATTTTGAAAAAGTGACTACTTTGCCAAAGTTAAAAATGCGTTTTTCTTGTCTCAGAGTGTATGAGTTGCTTTTTTCTGCAGTAGCCCTGCTGTCCAGTTTCCTCTCGCTTCACCAAATTCAGGGCTGTAATTTCTCTCTTCATTCTCAGCCTTGAATTCCCTTATCTAAGCTTTTAAATCCCAGTCAGATTTTTGATCAAATAACCTGTGTCTATCTGGAAAAAAAAATCCAGATTGGAGTTGACTAAGGGCTGTGATCAGTGCAGAGACAACAAGGCTTAGTTTTGGACTGCTGTAGATTTTGCCGTTTCTGATGTTCCTCTCCTCATTCAGGCTTGCAACAGGAGAAGGATGTGTCTCTCAGCTGTTTATACAGCAGATCCCAAACTGCCACATTTTATAGTCTAATGTAATAAGTTTCATTCCTAAACACAAGCGTGTCTGAAGGACAGACAAATACTGGGTCAGATTTCTGCTGGTTGGCACTTTGACAATTTGGAAGGACTATGTCTCAATCTATTTTGTTTTGCCATAGAGTTCTTGGAGAGAAGAGAATGATGGTGTTTCACAAACTGTAAAATTATTTTTCCTGTAATTAAACTTCGAGAATAATACTCCAGATTCAGTAATTAATAGTCAGAAGAAAGATTTCCACAGCAATCAGTTTGCAGCACTGCTGACTCGAATTCTTTGACTGTTTAAAAAATTTATCTCCCTCAGAAAATGAGCCTTTTAAGAGGTAGAATACTATTATTTTAATGCACAAATATGATAGCTTTTACTGGGAGCGTGTCTTCCTGAACGTTCAAGCAGAAAGTTTATTGACAAATGCTGTATAACACATGTATTTATACAGAGTCCATGTACAGTGCTGTGCCTCTGATGCTATAAATCATGCTGAAATTTCCTGTAGAGTAAGTATCTGGCTGAAAGCAGAACGGATAGATCTTCTAATAGAATCAGTGCTTTTCAGCATCTGCTGTTTTATCACCAATGGTGTGTTGGTTTGCTGTTGTTTTTTTTTGTTGTTGTTGTTGTTGTTGTTCTGCAGAAATAGCGATAGCTTTAAAAAAATGTATTGGATTTTAAAAAGCTGTTATCCTTTAGCTTGCAAAGTATATGAGTCCATGTATCCCCCCCGACGCACACACACTTCCTTCATTTGAAAAGGAATTTAAATTCTCTTTTACAGACTAATAAAGCAATAAGAGAAGGGGAAAAAAAACAACCAACCAGCCAAACAAACAAACCCAATCCAAAACAACACAACAAACCACCACCACCAAAAAATAAAACAAAATCAGAGTTTATACTTTGGAACATTTGGGCTTGCATCCCTAGGCTTCAGTTATGGAAAACTTTCCATATTTAGTAGTGCACTTACATTGCTACTGGTAACTAAACCTTTTTGCCAGTGGTGTCCTGCAGATGAGTGGACTGGAAAAGGTGTAGGTGTTTAAGATTTCTTTCTGATCTTGAAGCTTGGAATTTAGTTGGCCCAGAAGTCCCAGCCCATTTGCAACAGTGGCAATAAGTTTTGCAACGTTGTTGCAGATCCTGGAAAAGTTTCTGGGGAGAAGGATGTTTCAGGCTCTAGAAAAGACGGACTGCCACCTCTCCAGATTGTTGTGGTGGGTGACAGCAGAGGACTACAGAGACTAATCTGTCCTCTGGTGCATGCATGTTGCATTCCCCTTTAAGAGCCGAGCATTGGGATTTTATTTTATTTTAATTTTTTTTTTTTGATGATGATGTGCAAGGCACATTTAGGAGCTGCACAAACAAAATATTGGCTTAGATTTTATGGTCTGTCTCCAAGGGGCTGCAATGTGGCCTGAGCTTGAGAAGCAATAAGCGCACACAGCTCACATCAAATTTAAGTGTAAACACTTATTACATGCCGCTTCTTGAATGCAAATTTATGTTTTATTGTTCTACTCTTTGCACAAACAAAATTCCTGTTCGCTTCAAGGGATGACCCAAAGATGTTAATGAATCACATTTTTTTTTTTCTTCCCCAGGCAGGCATAGATAATAATCTGAAGGTGAGGTCTTCGGGATAGGAAGTCACATTATCTGCGTTATCTGCAGAAGTTTGCTGTAGTTAGTGTAGGCTGTAAAATAAAAACAATTGTTTCAGCTTTAGCCTTGACCCTCCCATGCCTATATTTGAATTTCATTATTTTATCCCGATTCTGCTGGTTTATGGCACAGCTTAGTGGGGGTGCAAACCAAGCCAGCATTCCTACTGAAATTTAAAAACTCTGTGGCCAGGGAGATAGTCCAGTGTTTGCTTATGTCTTGCGCCGACACAATCACATTTTATTGATCATCATAAATCCACTGCAGTTGCAACTTCATCTCTCTAATTTTCTGAGAGTCTTTCAGACTGATGCTGGCACACTTGTAGAGTCAGCCAGTTGGCCCTCTTTTTCCAATAATCTATTGTTTGGGGATCCAGGGAAAGTTTTTTTTAAGTAGAGTTCAAATCCATTTTGAGGTTTTCCTGTAATTTTAGGATAAAGCAGGAGAAGGCAAAGAGAGGAAATATGTAAATTTATCATAAAAAGAAAAATAGTTGCTACCCTTGCAAGTCTGAATTTGGCACAGCACTTGAAAATGCGACTGAAGTGTGTGCCTGAAGAGAAGTGCATATGTAAAGTCTTCACCAAACTGACTTGTGCTAGAACACACTGGTAGGTATTGCTAGAATGTCTATAGGGCCTTTTATATCTAGAATTTGATTTAGGAAAAAAAGAGGTTAAATTTTGCCCTCACATACTTCAACACAGCTACAGTTTACTCCCGTAAGAGCAGTATGGGCAAATTTGAAAAGAGTCTTTAGCCCACAAAGCCTTCCCTTTAATTCTGTACTGTGCTCAACAACCCTTAGTGTATGTGAAATATTGTAGTGTGGGATCTTTGGTCACAGAGCAGCTAGACACCGCTTTCTCATGGGCAGTAAGCATGGCTTGTACGCTCTTAGGAAGAGAATGAAAGGGAATGATTTTTAGCTTGGTACTGAACCCGTACTGCATTTCCCAAAGTTGTTCATTATACTCTTTGAAGGTACTTGGGATTTGGAGACTGGAAGGTTCTGGTTGCCTGTTTCATTGCTGATGTTTATATTTGTATTATCCACTTACAATTTATGATAATGTAATTTGCTTAACTGTGAGGGTAAAGGAAGTGCATTGGCTTTCAGTGTGCTTGAGGCTCTTGAAATGGGAAAAAGAGTAGCAAGCAGAGCAGAGTCCATGGGTTGACTGTGAGAGCTACCAGAACATTTGCTGGGCAGGAATGAAAGGCCTGATTCAGTTCACTCTATACATTTCAGCAGCCGTATTAATTCTGTGGGACTATTCAGCCTGGAAGTCGAGAGGAAAGAGATCAAAACATCCATGTTGATTAAAAAAAAATAGGTTACTTTGAGGACAAATAGTCTGCTCCTTTAATTTAAATCTGTAGGGAGCCAGAAAGCGGAGATAGGAAAGCATATATTCAGAAGCTCTGTAGGGAAGCAGTCTCCTTTTCAGGGAAAGTACTGTATCTTCTATTCTAATTCAGTTTCTTTTTCAGTCTTTAAAAAGAAGTAAAAGTAAAATAAATAAAAAAGGAGACTTTCTCTGATTCTGTACTTCTGAAAATCACGGAAAGGAGGAACTGTCTGTTGCACAGTTTTAGGAATGTCAGAAACTTCTTAATTATGTAGGACGGATGAACTGGAAAAGGAAGGTTTCCAACCTGTATCTCCGTGCCAGGTGACTGCTCTTATCAATGGCTGCCTTGTAAAAAAATATCTGAGGAATGAAAAGACTTTTTGTGTGGGTCTGTGCTGGGGTAGTGCTTCTAGGCATTCAGGAGCAATGCTTCCTTTTTCATTCCTGAACACCTGTTTTAGCAAGGCACCGCAGGATGGGAGGAGGACAGGCCAGGAAGGCAGACTGGGACCCTTCTGGTCTGTAGCACTTCTTCAAAGATCCGGTTGTTTATATGCTCCTATAAACATGCTTTTCTGAGGGGGAAAGAGGGGAAAAAAAAAGAATAATGGTGATAAAGATTAAGTACAGGCTGAGTTCATCTGGCCTATGGTAATTTTCCATATATTTACAGCTGTACTGTGGCAATAGTGGTTTAACTTGTAGCTTGACAGAGTATCCTCTGACCATCATTGTGGCACTGCAAATCACAGTAGAAAGCACTAAGATATAACCCAAAATAATGGCTTTATTATAAATGGGATGCTGAACGTGAATGTGTTTTGCTCTCAACTGCACATCCCTCTGCAATTGTGGGCTGTATTTCCTTAACTTGTTAACTGACATGGTAGATCATTTATCTTTGTTTGCCAAGGGAAAATGCTCCAGTCTTCATCTTTCCCAGGAATCCTAAAACATGTTTCTGGTTCAGAGATGCCCATCCCCCTCAATTTGCTCTCTTTGTCAGTAAAAAGGCATCTCTGCTCTTACTCACTTAGGGATTTTGATACCCACCTGCCAAAGTATTAGTAGAAAGTTCATTGAACTATAGCTATTCCTGCTGTTCGTATTTATCCAGCCAAATGGCATTTGAAGAATAATAGCCATCATTCTGCAAACACACCGAGAAATCCCATGTGCATTTCATGATTTAAAGTCATGTCATCTGCTTTTTCTCCCTCCCATCCCTCTTGATATTTATGCTGTAATATATTTTACTTAGCATTTGTGGATTTAGAATGGATGGCTTTGAATTTTGAAATAACTGTTTATAAGCTTTTCTATAGGTTTCATTATCACCATATATTAAAGTACTTTGTAAAGACTGATGGATTTAGCTACAAAACTGCCATGTGTAATAACAGCTATTATTTATTTTCACTTTACCAATGGTGCACTGGAGTATTGAATGACTTGCCAAGATCACACACAGCAAATTTGGTACAGGCACAAGAGAAAAATCTCACAGTTCTAATTTGTGTTTTCATGTTTAACCTTCAGAGCAGACACTGCATACTTCATAGTGATGGAACTACAGACTTAAAATTGAATATACAAGAATTACTCACTAAAACACAAGCTGATAGCCTCTTTACAATTTCTGTCAGAACTCCACCATCCTGCCAACAGCTCTTTAACTTCCATTTAAATATTTGGCAATCCAAGACTGGGTTTTTCCTCTCTCTGTTGCTGTAAGATGCCATTCAAGCTTACTGCTGAGTAGAGCTGCAGTCCCTTAAAGTAATTAGGGAATCTGTTTTGCTTCCACAGGAATACTAATATACGCTTTACAAAGAACACCAAAACCAACAACAAAAACATACCCCCAAAAAATCCACCAAAAAAACAAATTCCCCCCCAAACCCAAAGGAAAACCCCACCTCTGTGTGAAGTTATTACTTTAGTTATGGATTGTAGTTATTTGCCATTTTAGGTTTTTGAAAACCTTCCTGCAGTTCTGTTCTCCTCTTTCCCATCTTACTTTTTAATTTTTCCTTCAATGCTATGAGCAAGAAGTTGAAATGGAAGTTATGTGAAGTCAAAGGAATGGTCAGGGATCCATGCTGTCCTGGAGCAAAGGTCTGTCAGAGAAGTGGAGACCTAGAAGGGTATAGGCTTACATTCAGCATCTCTTGCATCTATATGAAGGAGATAATGAAGGCCCTAGAAATCTCCTTAGAAGAGGACAAATCTGGAGAAATGCTACAGCCCAAGGATAGTTACATTACTAAGACATTTTTCCAAATGCTTCCTTCAGATGCATTTCACTAAGAGTATGAGTTCCTCTGCTTCAGAAAAAGTATGTGACTCCCTAACATTTCTTCTGGCCTATGCAGAAATGCACCTGGTCTTTCAGTAAATTACATGACATATTCACAGGTAGCAAAAAACTGACTTGATACTGTGGCTGAGCTTGGCTTTGGGACCTGCCAGCAGCAGAGATATTCCAAAATTTAAGCTCTGGTGCTAGAAGAACCCCATATTCTTTAGGATGTGGAGTCCAGCACAACAACTTTTTGGATTCTTTCCTTGATCTGAAGATTGTATAGTGTGTAGCCTAGAAATAAATATATAAATCATTCATCAGCTCAGTTTACCTTGAAAAAGATATGCCAAGTTGCTGAAGAGTTGTTCCCAAAGAAATGATGACCAAGAAAAGGCAGCCAAATGTGAACTGTTAATTTTCTTGTGCAATATATGCAACTGAGCATTTAATCTAATTTATAGGCCTTTTGCAATATAAAATTAATGACCTGTACGATTTATTTTAAGGTCTGCTATAAATTAGATGCATCAGCTGGAGGTTTTTCTTTTCTCTAAAGAGCAATTATCTGGTTTGGAAATTTAATCAAGTAATCAAGTAAAATTATTTTCTCAATTCTGAAAGAGATACAATTGTCTGAATATTTAGAGCAGATTTATAGGAAAAAACACATTAAAAGTTTTCTAATCGTTTGTTTAATAACTTCCATGAAACATGTGCTCCATTTAGCTTGGAATGTTTGGCTTTACAATGACTGCAATACATTCAGAACCCTCTCAGCAAAACTGAAAACATGAGAATTTTGTTAATAAGATGAAATTAGCTTACAGTTATACCATGCAGTTCTGTGACTGTTACTGTACAGTTCCCCAAGTGCTTCATCTTGGGCATTTAGCACCGACGTCAGTGAGAGCTAAAAGCCCAAAATCTCCATAAGCACTTCTAGATGTGCAAGTATACAAGGTTATATTTTGCATTTAGTTTGGGTGAGCTTATTTTCTATTCACTTTTAATAATAGCAGGTAATGTGGAGATTTTGCACCTAGGTAAGCCTTTCACTTGGGAGCAAATTGAATCCCAGCCATTTAGTCCTTGAAATCAAACTAGAAAGAAAAGATAATAGTCAGTCTTGGGACACAATGACTACTCATTCATTGTCCCATATACTCACAGGGCATTTGAATATGTGTTTCTTGAAGAACATTTCCCATCGATTCCTGAAGAGCTCAGCTCTGCAGCTCTTGCTGGCCTGGGGGAAGCGGCTGGCTGGGGAAGCACTGAGCTGGATCTACAAGGGGCTCCTAGGTCTTATGATCCTGGTTGTCTTTGTTTCCTGCTGCTAAATATTATTTAAAGAAATGTATAATGTCACAACTGTGTTGGAAGCACGCAAAACAAATTAGAAATATTTAAAAGGAGCTGAGGGACATCGTGGATTTCTATGTTGATAATATTTATGAACCCATTTTGACTGGTGCCCAATTGCAAGTCTTTCTGTTATCAGTATGTAACCTCTTATATAAAAGTACATTAGAAGGGGTGCGTGCAGGTACATGTATATATGCTTGTGTGTATATATAGACATATTTAAAGACAAGATCCCCATATCAGTTTTACAGTGAGTTTTCTTTGTCTTCATTCTTTATTTGCCTATTTATACATTGATTTTCACAGTCTCTATAATAAGGATGTTGTTTTGAACACTTGGTGTATTTATTTCCCAGAGGTGCCATTCCTTTTACTTTTCTAAGAGTGTATTCCACTCCAAGTTTTGCTTTCGTTTAATCATACAATGTGGTGTATTCGGGAAAGCACAACCTGTCTTAATTACTGTTTTCAGTATTTTATCATGTTTTTTATAATCAGTACAAATCAAAGTGATAAATCGATAGAAGACTGCAAAGAGCATTTAGTAATTATGTTTTCTTGAAGTTTACTTTTATTTTTCAACTTTTCACTTCTATTAGTACCTCACACTGTTTCTCATCCCAGTGGCTCCAGTAGCAATTTACCTGTTAAGGTTTATCGCTGTCCCTGATGGAGCAGCCTGGGTCCAGCTGCTCACTGTGGCTGGCTGGAGCCCAAGAGAGAGAAGGCGCTCGAGGCTCAGGGAGCTCCCCGGCTCAGGAGGAAGAAAGGTCCACAGTGCGGTCTGGTCAACTGACGTGTGACACAGCTCCTGGGAGGCTGGTGACATCTTTTCCCTGAGTCTTACGGCTGTGGCATAATAATGCAGGGCCTCCAAGGGTTGTTAGCACTGTGGGCTAAAACTCATGTTCAAACAAAGGCCAAATCATATGGTATTAATGCTGTAGTAGGTATTTACTGCTTCAAATCTCTCCATGGGTTGCAGGATCAAGTTTCAAGGGAGAAAATCGCTTATTGGCTCATACATTTAATTGTTTTCTATGTAGCAGGTGGATACTTTTTGTGTTCGGCATGAGTTATATGCTTAGCATATAAAAGCAAATGGTAAGAATAAGCTTAAATTAAAACAAGATGATTTGAGTTTACTGCTCTTAAAATACTGTTCTCCTATTTGGGGAAGCAGGGACTGAAGATACTGGGAACGCCTAATGACTTTTCATAAACAGACTGCATTGGCAGATATGCCTGTGTAATTTCCTGCTCTTGAGAGTTTTATGACCTCTTCAGCCCCAAGTCTCTGTCTTTTACTGCAGCCCTCCATCTGCTGAAGAGAATGAATCTTGCAAGAAATAGTCGTAAGTAGCAAAGCAGCTTTGTTGCTCTCCCTTAGCAAAGTATTACCAGCTTCCTCAGGATTCTTCATTTGGACACCTGAAGTGATGCATTTTTGAAGAGGGTTTAATTATAGGTCTAGTGAAATGTGAATAAAGAAGGAACTCAGCAGGCCCACAGATGTTAAAGCAAATTATACAAAGTGCTTTGTTGAAAGAGGAGACTTTTTAAACATAGATACTCAAAAAGAGCTCTCATAATTTTATCCAACAGTTTTAGCGAAGAAATTCCTTACCCTCTTCACCCCATAATGATAATAAAAATCAAAACATTCTGAACTGAATATCAGTCCAGGCTCAGTCTGTATTTCAATAAGGGAGGGTTGTTTGTTTTGCAGATGGTTTTGTAAGAAACATGTTTCTTCTTCATCCTTTTTTTTTTTTTACGTCTGGAATAAATTGGGAAGATGTATTCATTCAAGAAAAAAAAGCTTCCACCTTTTCACCCTTTGATTTTCAGTGTTTCTCTAGGAAAAAAGAAACTGGTTTTTTTATATGGTAATACATGACATTTTGTCATGTATCTCATTTTTCAGAATGAGAAAAACAGTGATACAGGCAATTATACTTTTAAGCTTTAGAACATATTTTGAAACAATAATTTTAGAATTTCAATTATATGGTGGCATAATGATTTACCATTGAATTGTCTTAAGATCTAGATGATGGAATTTTTGAGAAAGGGAAGATTATTATTTTACTCTTTAGTGAAAAAAGTTTGTGGGAGGTCTTATTTCACTTTTCTTCCCAAGGGTATTTAGTATGGTATCACATGGAATTTGTTAGTTCAGCTGGGGAAAATTGTTACTAACAGAAGAATTGTAATGGACATGGCAAGACTCTGTGAGAGAGAAAGCAGAAGTAGCTTACCCTCCAAGCAAATGGAAATTCTTGTAAATCGGCTTTTAGTATTTCCATAATAAATTTGTCATAAAAAGTGTGAGTATGCCAGTAAATTCTGCTGTTGTACTGATGATTCCTTTTAACTTTTGTCAGAGGACGACTAGAAAATCAAGTAAAAAATATTAGGAGATGGTGGAGCATGAAAAGACATGAAATAATACAAAGTTAAAATTCACACATTTGGTGACTGGTAGCCAAAACTTCTGCTTCTAAGCTGAAAATAACATCATCTGCCTCCTTACTGCAGAAAGACTGGACCTTAAAAATGTGAAACAGATGTGGAAAAAGTCAATATGCTGCTAAAAGATATGAGAACCAGCTTTTTCAGCAGTGAGAAGGAAGTACACTGGTATAACTGAGCATAAAATATTGACTAAAGTTCTGATCATTCATTTGCAATGCAAATTCATTCAAATTGCAACAGGTGCAGATGAAGCCCATTTGGCATGAAAAGAGGCAATTTATCCTCTGTGAGGTAGGGTAAATTTCTTTAGTCTCACAAAATAAAGTCTAGAAGAATATGTAATAGGTTTCTATAAATACATTTAGGGAGAAAAAACAAAGAGGAGATATTCGAGGTAAAAACAAACAGTTATATATTGGCTATATTATGCTGTAAATACAAAGGTCAGTAACCAATAAAGCAGTGATGTTCTGAATGTGCTTCCCTTTCAAAGTCAGAGAGGTCTCTTAAGAGTGCATACCTAAAATTTAAGAAACGTTACATAGTGGATGCACGTGGCTGTAGGGTGCTGGATTCCTAACTCCAGTATAACTGCTGCATAATTTAAACTGCTCCTTTCGTGTCCCATTGTGCAATACTGTGGAGAAGAGTGTTTCCGCCATCTCGGGAGGTGATGAATGATCCCTCCAACACTGCTCAGTGAATCTTCCACAGCTAAACACCTGCATGAGTGGTGCAAAGGAAGGGTGTTGCCCAAAGTCTGTGGTTGGAGATGTAAGAGAAGCAGACATGTTCACAGGCAATCCATTTTTATTTGGCATGTTCTGGCCTTGCCGTTCCTGTTCTGCCATGATCCAAAAAGACACTTAAATCACGCATGTTAGAGTCTAAAATGAATTCCACAGCTTCTGTTGCCTGGCGAGCATCCCCACAGGGCTTTGTCCAGGAGCCTCAGCTTGCAGTGTCACCAGCAGCGCTGTCTGCGGGCATGGGTTACGTGATAACTTTCCTTTTTCTGCTCCAGCTGTCCCAACAAGAGCTGTTTCTTAGCACCACACTCGTGTGTCTAACCTGATGGCTTCTGCACAGCCTTTATGGCATGGCTGTTGAACTGTGGATTTCACTCTAGGTTTTTCTATAATGATACTGTGCTAGGTACTTACATGGCCCTGCTGTGCTCCTTTGCAGTCTGTCCAAACCTTGCAGCACGGTTTTAAATACCAAGAGGATGGATGGTCATTGATTTTTAAAACCATTGTGGCCCCTGTGTAGTGGAGGATTGAAAATGAAGCATCATACCACTGTGTCTGAGCCCTTCAAGCATCCCCCTGAAGGGGTACAGGCACATCAGACAACCCGTTCCCTAATCCTGTAATTAAGTTACGCTCAAGTACCTTGTTTAGATCGTGTTGGCTCCTGAAGGTGAATTTCAGTTATGTGACTAATGCATGTGTCATTGCAAAGTTGACGTGATAACGATTAGTAAAATTCTATCATTGTGTGTTAGGCTTTTAGATAGCAAAAGCAGTTTAAAACTAAGCCAGAAATTTAATTAAGAAAAAACTAGAGATATTTAAAAAAAAAAAAAAAAAAAGAGGGGGGAGGTGTGTGTTGTGTGTGTCCCAGCACCCTCTGACAGGAGAAGAGGAAGCAACCTTTGAAAGGACAAATGAGCGGGGCTCTGGTATTTGAAGTTGGGAAACAGTGAGAAGATCCCAGCTCCTTACTCTTTGCCATTCCTCCCTTTTCTGAAATGTCATTTAGGCAAAAGAAATCAGAAAGGCTCAATATAAGGTTGAGTAGCAAAGAGAATCTTGAAAAAGGGATAGAACTGGTGGCCAGAAGGGCTATTTCAGAGAGACCAAGCAAATGTAGCTCCAAAAGCTTGAGAAGCTAGCTGGTCAGCCTGACAAAGTAACTGTACTGTTGGAGGTGCTGGTGGTACGTTCTCTTGCTTTTCGTTTCTTGGTCTTGCAAATCTGTTTACAGGGGCCAAAGAGCACTGCACCACTCTTCTGTTGTCCAGTGTCTCAGTGTCTTTCTTCAGAGTATCCAAGGGATAGCAAGGCTGTACAGGCTAGTTTAGAAATCGGAAGACGGATTTAGGAAAATATGTGTGTAAGAAGCATGATCAAACTAACTTTAAAAGCTCTGTGGTGGTAAACTGAGTAGCAGTGTCAGTTCCTAGGATTCTCTGGGAGTTTGCAACTTTGATATTGTATTGTTAAGGCCTTGAGTATATGTATATTTTAAAAGAAATCTTACTTAAAGTCTTCAAGTAATGAAGATTCCAACATATAGTTTCATCCTACAGTTGTAGGATAGTCACCAAACCAATTTGCAGGGGACCCAGTTCCAATCCCAGTTCTCTCAAGTATTGGCTGTGTGAAAGGACCTAACTGTAAATCACTTTCTGTGTATGGTCTCCAGCAGTTATGAGAACAATGTTTCCTTCTTTCTGCCTTTTGTCTTTGAGGGTGGTGACAATTTTTAATATATCTGAATGATTTCTATAGCAAGGAAGCCTCCACCCTGGTTCAAATCACAGGGGGAGTGAAATCACAACCGTGTTGTTTGGGCTCCAGGATTTAAACGATCTGGTATTTATGTTGCCTGTGCTTCTTCCCACACAAATAAAGGCCTACAGCCAAAGACTTTAGCAGGAAGGGGACGGATGGCTAAGAGAGTTTTGTACCCTGCCCCATCAGCACCAAATGCACACATTTCGGCATCATGTGAAGAGAAGTTATAGGAGGTTAAGCCACTTCTGCCCTCAGGGCTCCCACAAAGACATATGTTGGAGCAATTAGTTGAAATACAGTTGTGATTTAGGAACTGATTTTTGATATTACTTCATTTAATATAAATAACATTTTTTTACTATGTATCAAAAATATATCAGGTAATGCGAACACTTGAGAACCCAAACTTCCATTCCATGTTAGTTTGATATTGAATTCTTTCTTTTGCTTCTGACTCTGCCTTTTCCTTTCGTTTGTTGAAGCACTGATTAGATGTACAGTATCATATCCCATGTCATTATTAGCATCCGAGCACTGATTATAGGGCAGCAGATGTCAGAAAAACATTATAGTAATAAGGATATGAATGTAGCAGCCAAATTTTTCTCTGGCGGGAAACCTCCTCCTTATGAGGAGCAAGTGCTCCAGTGTTTTGCCTGACACTAGTTTAATATATTCTTCAAAGTGATTTTTATCAGCCTAATTGGATAAAATAGAAATGTGTACTTTTAGTTTCTCTTTGATGATGTTGGAATATATATTCCCTACTCCAGTGTATAGATTGAATAAGCAACAGATTCACTCAGGTGCCGTGTTCAGGCTTTTTCAATACTGATGATGACAGGCATGTACCCCTGCCTTCATGAATCAAGCTTTTTACCATGCACCTGGGTATTGCAGTGATATCTTCAGCTTTACTGACTCCAAAATTAAAGTCTCAAGAAACCATGGGAGTTGTTAAGAAATAACCTATTGGCATTTTTTGTTTGTTTCTTGTATAATTTCTGAGTTGTCCAGACTATTTTTTTTCTCTATAGAAACCAAAGAGTAAAAGCTGCAATCTTTATTCAATGGTAGGACTTTTGTAATTGATTTTTTACAAAAGCGTGCATGAGCTAATGGCACTTATCTATGAGAGCTCAGTAGTATATTAAGTCTATTTAATCTCTTGCCATTATTTGGCCATCTTAGTTCACTGGGTCTTCGATACTCTGAGTAGTTTGTATTGCTTCCCTATTTGAAGGTCTCTCCATCCACTTGTTAGCCCGTATGTTAGATTGTGCCACTTGTGTTGCCATACCCTAGGCTGATAATCCTTTCCCCAAGCCTTCCTTGTTGGTGCTGCAGCTTGCTGCAGAGAGAGATGGTTTTGCATCCCTGTATGATGTACGGTGTGCTTTCTGTCTAGCTTGGGACTAAAGAATGGCTAAATTCTCTCATTTAGGCAAAAAATTGCATCACCCTCCATGGTTGTAGGACTTGGCCAATGCATTTTTCATTCAGTTGGCATTTAACGAGTGCACTGGTTTTATGTAGCACTAAATGGCAAATGGTGCAAACAGATCTCTGACCCTGCTGTCCTCTGACCCTAACTTCAGAGCAGCAGTGACAAAGTTCATTTGGTGGTGAGAAAACTTTGAAGGCAAACAAAAAGCTTAGCATGCCATTATCTNTGGTCCTGTCATTATTCACCTGGGAGAAGAGGCCCAACACCCACCTCTCCACAACCTCCTTTCAGGTAGTTGTAGAGGGCAATGAGGTCTCCCCTCAGCCTCCTCTTCTCCAAACTGAACATGCCCAGTTCCCTCAGCCTCTCCTCATATGGCTTGGTCTCCAGACCCCTCACCAGCTTGGTAGCTCTCCTCTGGACCCGCTCCAGCACTTCAATGTCCCTCTTGTACAGAGGGGCCCAGAACTGAACACATCTGGAATAGTGGGGTCTACTCCTCATATAAGGAATATGAGGCTCTTTTATTATTGTTATTTTAGCACTGGATGTTCTTGAGAGCCTGTCTGGGTGTCTGAGAAGACCACAGAATTAATTAATTTCAGTACTGATCCTGGAAAAAAAAATGTTCTATTTTCTTCTCCCTCCAATCCCACGGCATCATAGGATTTATGAAGTGAATTTTTAATTCAATAATACCTTTTTTTTTTTCCCCTACAACTTCCATAAAAATATTTATTGTTGTTAGTGAGGCAGTTGTAATGTGTGAGTTGTCAGGCTGTGATCTGCTTTGTCAGTCTGGCTTCCATTTTAATCTCCATCAGTTTAAAGCCAGGGATTGTAGCTGTTCACATGGCACCGCTATGACATCTGGGACACTTGTACATGTCATGTCCCTTTTAATCAGTGTTTCCTTTAGAAAACCTGCTTGAGTGTGATCTTGAAAACTGTGGTTAAGTTCTGAAAACTGCAGATATCACAAAGCTCTTAAAACACTGCTAAAGTACGTGAAGATTCTGGACAGCCCTTTCAAAGGGGAATTAGTATTTCTTAAAATGTGAGCTTTTTTCAGGTATATATTTTATATAGTAAAGCTGAGTTTGCGTGCATACATGTGTTGGTACTCAAGCATAGTTTTCCCAAAAGATTGTTTATACATTTTATATTCTTCCACTTTATTTACATCTCACTCACTATCACCTTTATGTCACTGCATTGTGTCTTCTTGTCTGATGGATTTTATTTTAGGTAACCTGGGGATGAGTGTCCAAGAAAATCACCACTGTGATTCTAAGGCTCTAATTATCTCCTGGGGCTCTGCTTTCGGAAGCATACTTTCACAGTTTCTGACTTCATGAGAAGCTTCTGATTGAGTAATAGCCTTGAATTCAATTAGGAACCATGTGTTTTTTCTGAGCAAAATGTGGAGAGGGTGGTTATTTTCCCATAAGCACCCTGTTTAATTCTCTTGCAGTCTATCTCCACATTACACATGTGCTGCTCCTGTTGTCATTCATTAATTTTCCTTTTGAGATGCTTGTTCAGTCATTATTTTCTGCCAGGTCCTGAAGAATGTATTTATATAGGGTTTTTTTTCAACTCCTTATTCATTCTGTGAATTAATTACAAATTGAATCATTTGCTATCTGCTTGTCTATGTTCCAAGCAAACGATACTTGGATGTGCATTTGATTGCATCAGTTATTATTTTATGTATTTCAATTTCTGGAGTAATCATAGTTTGACAAGTGCTGTCCATTCTTCTGCGTCTCAAACACTGCACACTCGGAGAAGGGAAATTACAGAGAAAACGTGCACCACAGCTGAATGTGCTACGTGACTATTCATTTAAGGACCAGTATGGCTTCTTTCCATTAGCATCCAGCTATAACAGAGCTTAGTTAACCTGTTGAAATGTGTGTCTTTAAATAAAGTAGATATTTCCCTGATAAAGATTAGGGAAATGAGTCTGTATGACTCAGTGTAATGTATTGTTTGTTTTGTAACTGTGATTAAACCATGGCTACTTTTGTAGGACTGTTGTAGAATTGGAAGCATTTTCCTTTTCGTTTTGAAGAGTCTTTAGTGATGATTGCTGACAGCAGAAAGAGAGAAGTAGAAACTTGTTTGGTTATGAAAGAGTCTGAGCTACGGTACAGTGAACCGTGATTTCTCTCTCTAGCATCTTGGGCTGCCACGTGAGATATGCCTGTCCTCATGCTTGTT
The DNA here is from genome assembly GCA_013396915.1 of Stercorarius parasiticus. Classification (NCBI taxonomy): domain Eukaryota; kingdom Metazoa; phylum Chordata; class Aves; order Charadriiformes; family Stercorariidae; genus Stercorarius; species Stercorarius parasiticus. The sequence goes on along the minus strand of VWZL01004435.1, from coordinate 333,664 downwards.
CTGTCACTGGCCTCTTTGCTAAGGGTCCCAACAAACAGTAATTGGGCCTGTAGAGGATGGTTTTGGCTCGTATCTTCAGAGATATTTAAGCATGTTCAACAATGGGATTTTGGTATCTAAATACTTTTCAGAATCTAGGTCTTTCTCATTTTTTTTGCAATACATGTGCATACAGAGAAGTTCATCAAGAGCGACTTAGCGCTGAGCACTTTGGTCCCAGTCCAACATAACCTTCAAACTTGTAGTCAATCGTTAAGCTCTTGGGTAATCCCATTGAAATACCTGTGTGAGTCCTTGGCTGGAACAGAATAGACTTGGCATCCTTTAGCCTGGCACTGTACAAAACTACTTGTCTAGCCAGAAATTGCTCATCACAAGTCCAGAAAAAGGACTGTGATTGCCAACTCTTCTTGTGTCCTTTGGGTCACTGAATAGTTACTGGACAGTAATGATATTTTCTATCTGATGACCCAGAAGTTAAAGGTCATGTCACCATTACTAAACCGTCTCTCTAGTGGGGAAGCATTGGGCACTCACTGGTGTGTGCTGATTATCTTTTGGGGTCAGTGACTGGTAAGTCCTTTCAGATTCATTGAAATGTTGGCACTTCAGGTTCTTTTATATAAAACAGCTTTGTGCCTATCCTAAAAAAGAACAAATGGGAAGCTATTGATTTCACAGCCTGTTTGCTTTACTGAGCCTGATGGTGGGTGAACAGAAGGAATGCACTAGGTATACTTTGTGCAGAGTCTCAGTAAGCATTTCACATAGCCTAGTGCACAGCAGATATCGTGCTCTGCCCAGTCTGGACAGGTATGTTGTCTGTTTATGCATTGTAGGTGCCAAAGCTTTGGCTTCCTGTCACTCTTGTACAGATTACTTTATTTGTAAAGCTGAGCTATAGTTTATTATGTTTTAATTAACTTGTGTCATGCCGCTGTGATTTCTCTCTTCTCAATCTTGAGTCACAGAATAGCAGTGGAGACTGAACTCTATTTTTTGGTATGCCTGCTCCTGCCTGGTAAAGGGTCTTGGTTGTTGTTGTACACAAATAAGTAAAGGAGGGAATGTTTTGAGTCTCTGCAATATCACAGATGTAAAATGAAGATACTATATTCCGAAGCCAGTATTTTTGGCTTGAGTGCACTCATAGTCTCTGAAATGTGATAATTATTTAATGCTTTGAATTGAATTCACCTGTTTAAGGAAAAATGCAACATATTGGCCTTCTGAGGATAATGGACTTTTTGCATGGCACACAGAGGAAGCATCACTTCAGCTCCCAGGTTTGATGTTTCATAGATGCCTTCCGTCTTGTCAGGGAAAAGAAGGCGTGGATAAGAGGAGGTGTTAGCTAAAAGTGCCAGTAGATGTCTGCAAATTACAGCCCAAATACTGTGATTACAAAGGCCAAGCCAGGTGTGGCAGTGTGTGACAACAGGAGGTGCTCTGTGGTTTGGTTTTTATAAAGCTTAACAAAGCAATGGCCCCTGTGCTTACCTGGGAAAGTAACTGGTTAGAAAAACTACACATAATTGTAAATAACCACAGCTGGGTTGCCTTTGCTTGTTGTTGTTTTTCCTTTTAAATGGGTTTAACTAATGGTTTTATTATTTTCTTTTAGGGCTTGGTCATGCATCATAAAAGTAACTGGGTTTTTTTTTGCAGTGACTTGAATGTGACCTGCTCTACAATTAGCTTTAAATTAGCAGCTAGCATAAGGCAGTGAAACAAACACTGAAGTTTTGTGCTGCCTCCAAGAGAGATGTTAGAGGAATTCCTAGGAGTTTTTGTTAAGGGGTGATTTATACCCTCACAAATCAGCCACCTGACTCTTGCATCTTTCAAAATGCAGGTGGATGTTGAAATAGATCCAGATAACCCAGATAACATTTTACAAACTCACCTGTGTTCAGTCCTCTCTGGCTGAGGACAGAACTTGCCTTCTGTGTTTTCAGAAGTCTCCCAGGGGTAATGTGGGAGCATGTTCTCATATTGACTTTATAAGTAGAGTAACTCCATTCAGAGTGACTGTATCCTCTGAAAATATAAACTACTAAATCACTTTAGTCTGAGACTCTGCAGCTGAAGAACCTTACAACAGCCGGGACGTAAAATAGAACGACAAAGGGAATGGTATAGCCTTTTGCCTCTGTAATGTCCCAAGTAAAATTCACGACTTCTGGCAGTAGCCAGGGGCAGCAGAAAAATCTCTTGCTATTGCTACAAAAGGCAAATTTTACCACCATTGTTCATTTAGTCTAAAGTATGGAAAAAAATATCAGGAAAACTGTGATTTAATATGACTTAAGAAATAATTTTGCCATCTGTTCTTACCATCATAGCTCCATTTATTCCCATCTATATGAGAGCTTTTTTAGGGAAAAGACCCAGTAAACTCTTCAGCAATCTTTGTTTATGGCTGCGGTTACTCATTTCAGCCACTGTAATTCTTTGGCCACTGCTGAATTAGCAGTACCCAAGATTGGAAATGTTTACCAGGCCTCATAGAACTATAGCTGCAGTAATTATGGAAAACAAATTACTACCTTGAGGTGCAAGCGGATCGAATACCTGATTTATTCCTTCTATGATATTGCCAGTCACCCTGATGATCAGAGTGGGATAACTTGGGATATCATTGTGTGCCATTCTAGGGCTTTCTGTAAAGGTGACTTTTGATGTTGCATTTTCAGTGTCTCTGAGATTGCATATTATCCATTTTTAGAGAAACTCATTCCAGTCTTTGTTTAACCCAGGTAGCCACCTCGCTTGCCTCATTGTATCTGTTCTGGGTATAGCATTCCCTGTGCTTCTTTTCTCTTGTTGTTCTCTAAAGATACATCAGTGACTGTCCTTTGCTTGAATGCTGAATTCATTTAAGGTCATCCTATGTGAAATCAAAAGACAAGGGGGTTCAGAAACGAGCTAGAAAATAATTGGGGGTCTAAAGACCTGCCCAGATGAACAGTATCTTGTTGCCTTGGACCCCTTTGTTCTGAAAGGCACCAACTGAGGAAAGATGGAAAAACTAACAAGGACAGCGCACGCAAACCAAACGCTCTGCTCTTGTCTTCTAATACTACTGGAAAGGCGTATCCAGTAAAATTGAAAGGAACAAATAAAAAAGCTGAAGGAAACAAGAGGGCATGATTTTTTTGGTCTTGTTTTGTTTTTCATGTGACTTATGCTTAACCTGTAAGAACTCACTGCCAAAAGTTGTGGAACCTGAGAGCTCTGCTGAATTTCAAAGAGAGTAAGTCACTTACAAGGATAATGTGAACATCCCCAACATAGATGATAAAAATGTCCTTCAGGAGTATATACCATTCTTAAGGCTGTGATGCATGAAATTCTTAAATGTTGTTATTTCACAGGATCTTAATTTTCCTCAGAGGCTACAAATACCCCTTCTTTCCTGATACCCTGTGGGGGAGTATTAACTGTTAAACAGCTTCAAAGTTTTAAAGAGTTTGCTCTGTTCTCCATTTGCTACCAGTTTGGAAAGGGCTTTCTATTCTAATAAAACAAATGGAAGTTGTGATGCTTACCTAAGTAAATGCAAACCACCATTGTTTATATTCTTAGCTCTGTGTATTGGAGTAGTAGGGGATGGGGTAAAGACTTTTTTTGGTAATAATGGTTTGTTGGACAACTGTGAGGCTTGCTCTGGCTGTGGGATGATGTACTGCCACATTCATTCTCTATTCAGGATCCTTTTTTTCCCCCTACATCTGTACAGAATTCCTGTACAGATTTTATTGACATATTTTAATTTTCCACTCAGATATTGATCGGAGAGACAAAAGAAATTCAAATCAAACTTTGCATTAGTGGGGTTGAGGGCCAAAAATCTATGAATACAGAGGTCACTTTGTAATTAGTGTGATTTTAAAGTAGTCGTATATTTTAAAAGTTTGGGTAACAAAAATTATATTAATGTGGGATATTCTAATTAAGATTTTTCTTTTTATCATGAGCATGATCAAATACTGGAACAAGATGCACAGAGAGGTTGTGGTGCTCTGCCCTTGGAGGTGCCCAAGACTCGCTTGAACATGGGCTTGAGGAGCCCGATCTAAACAGACCTGCGTTGAGCAGGGGTTGGACTAGATGATCCTGGAACTCCCTTCCGACCTCAGTTATTTTGTGATTCTGTGATTCCATTTACCATTTTGAAGAAACTCACTGATAACCGTGATTTGAATGAAAAGGGGTTCTCGCCCTCTTCCCTTTCCCACAATCTGATGAGTTTACAAAGGTTTCTAGTAGAAGCTGTGTCATACAACATACATTTATAAACAGTTACTGTCTCCATAAAATTCGAGAAACTATGCTCTTACTGGATTATTAAGAAGGTTATTCAGGGATTTATCTGAAGCAATGCAAGAAGAAAAAAATATTTGTAAGACTTATTGAAAGAAAAATTGAAGACCATCTTTCCTGTAAATGCTGTGCAGTCAATAGAAAGGAGTTAGAAGTAACATTGTACCCCTATTGATTCTGTCACTGAGCAACTATTTTTCAATGCATTGATTGGACTGCCCATTTCTGAAATGCTTCAGAATTTTGTTTGCAAAATGCATCTTACCAGGCTGTCAGTTTACAGAGAAAGATGGAAGGAAAAAGACCTTTTTTTAGTGGAAAAAAGGGCAACAGAAATAACAGCTGCTGTTACAACTGGTGAATGCGGTAGGTAGCCATAACATTTTCAAAAATGAGTAAGCAATTCAGGACAGCATGGGGCAGGTGCAAGCCAGGTTAGAATGAAATCAAGTCAGAGGAGACTCTTCAGCTTCATAAATCAGGTGATTATTTCTGTGATGCATCCTGTTCAAGGATACAGTACCTCCAGATTCAGTTATATTTACATGGATTAATGCCTGGGTCGTGGCAGTGCACTCTGACTCTCTTTGGGAGCAAAGCCAAGGATATTTTATTGAAATGGAATCGCCTTTGCACCTCTCTTTGGTCTGTCGTTGGCCGTATGTATGCCTAAGTCATGTCTCTGTAATGTAGCTGATCAAAGACAATGAAACAATTACAGGGTGCATTCCCAGGTACAAATTACTTTCTACAGACCACTTGTGTTAAATTCCTCTGTAAATAGCCCCATTTCTTGATCCTGCTCCAGCTGGCCCAGCTCAGCACTATTCAGTATTCTGGTTTTCACTTGAGTCTCACTTCCAGCATCCTTCAGAAATGAGTAGCAGATGCCCAGTTTGATGGTGCAAGTCCTCTGATCATTGAGCGCATATGCTCTTTTGTCATTCTGTCTCAATAATTGAAAGTACTGTCAGATGAGAAAACAAAACAAAACCCTGCTAAGATCCTAAGGAAAAATTGTTTCTGACTGATCAGCTGGATGAATTTTCAGTTTACAAAGAGTTTCTCTGCACATTTATCATATTCTGTCCAGGGAAAGTCTGTCTGTACTGATAGCTCTCGGCTTTGATTCCCGAGCGCCTAAGCCCACTCACCATTTTTTCCTTCACTATAATTTTGTGTTTCACGTAGAAAATTTTTCAGTTAGTAATCCAACTTCTTGGTAATAAAGAATTTGCTTCTTATCTCTTTGCCTTTTTTGTGGTGTTCATGGTATTGATATATATGGAAATAGTTGTTGTCTGGCCATTTTGTTCTGTACTATTGAACAGAAAGAGAGTGTTGGTAGAATAGGAAAGGTTTTTGGAGCCCTCTGCAAAAAATGATTGGCAGTCTTTGGCAATTGACAGCCTCGTATTTCCATATCAAACCCACTGAAATGGAAGCAGTTTTTGTATTGATGCATGTTTAGTCTTTTTTTGCTTTAGTAGAAACATATATTTCATTTAAGATTACTTTGGCTAGATCTTTCAAAAATACCAGAACTAAGCCCTTCACCTGTTTGCGTGTGGGAGATCAAGAAGGAAAGCAAGAAGAGAGCTGAAATATGGTGCAAGTAATTAAAAGGTTGCTTGCATTTGCTTTCATCATACAGCATGGAAAATTTCTTACCGCATCTGTCAGAGAATACTTCACAGCTGATTTTCAATGGCATGTCACACTACGTTGTTAGAGAAATATCTTGTGGATTGTATCACTCTTAGGCAGCACAGGGGTCAGAGGAATGATCTGTACGGAGGGCAATGAAAGAGCAGTTTTCTAAAGTTATTTAACATGTTAGGAACCAAGACAGCAGTTTATATTCCTCAATCAGCAGCAGATAGTACAGAGCAGGGTGAAATATGGAATAATGAATGTTAATTTACAAAGTTTTGACTTGGGGGATTTGACTCTTCTATCAAAGAGAGTTGCAGAAGTTACTAGTTAATGAGAAGTGATGGGACTTGAAGTGGTGTTTGAAAGAACTGTGGGAACAAAGAGACACAAACTGCAGTTACAGAGTTGATAGCAGTTTGGGGAGATGAATTATGGGAACACGAAAGGTCTGATATTTGAGGATATGAGGGGAATATTTTTCTGGTAAAATTAATTGGTTCTGATAGATTAGATAAATGAGATCTTTTAGAGCTTTCTTGAATCTGAAGAAAGCTGTTATCTGCAAGGAAAAATGTGTTGTGGAGATGAATATTAGAAACCCTATTTTTACAGTTAGCTGCATTTCCCAAGAAAAGTTAGTTGAACAAGAAGAAGCAAACTGTATGCAGTAACTCATAACTTTGTTGTTCTGAATTATATATCCTTTTGTGATGTATAAGTATAATGGGTAGGCTTAAGAGCACCCCTGTTCCTTTTTGAAGTGCATTCTGATCAATTACAGCTTGGACGCAGGGACACACTTGTTTTCAACTTCAAAAATAGTTGTACAGGAAAGGCAAGGATCACATCAGCTTGGATCTGTTCTTATTTCATCTCTACTGATTCAACCGTCCTCGGGCTTTTAAGAGATTTATAACTAGACACTTGAGAAATGCTAGTAAAATATGCAGTGAAACAAGGATAATAATTGCCATGAGAGCAACAGTGAAAAGGCTTTTTGCCAGTTTCACAGACGTCAACTAATCAGAATAATTTAAGTCTTGGACACATTTCAGAAAGGCCATTTATATAACAACTCCAAGTGAACTGTCTAGCTTAGGAGCTCTTCTCCCTGTTGCTAATTTATCAGCTTTCATTCTGAGAAAACAGATGCTGCTGCTAATAGTTTTAAAGAATTCTAGAGTAAAGATCAGAGATGAAATGTAGAGTTTTTATTAGCCAGACCTGTGATTTTCTAACTGATGGAGCGATAGCTTTTGTTTCTCAGCTACGTGTCATACTTCATTGACAGTAATAATAGCTGCGTTCCACATTCCTGTTTTTCAAAAACTCCTTTCTGCAAAGATCAGTGGATGGCCTTAAATGATCGGTATGGTGTTGATGGAAAACATCCTTTCCATCATCCTGAAACATTCCCTAATTACATCAGAAGAGAACTTCCCATCTGAAATGTATTTAGGGTCCTCTCCACACTTCGATTAAGAGTATTCACACCAGAGTAGGATATGTTCATGAAATTAATGACTATTGACCAGAGCCTATCCTCCAGACCTTTGGTACAAGAAAGACCAATTGAAGCAATGAGTTTTGTTTGCATGAAGGTTAGGACTTAAATTCAGTGGGCTTCAGGGTGACACGACTTCACCACAGGCGCATGAAAAATGGAGAGTATGTATATCGTGACACTGGGCAGTGCAGCCCCATGGACTAGGGACTTTGTCCAAGAAATATGCATAGCTTTGCCCAGAAAGTATGTCACGAATATATACACGTGTTAACTTTAAACCCAAATAAATAATAGGCTTTTCTGGAATCTGTTGTGTAACTCATATGAACAGCTGCATTGATACCAAGCAGATTATCTTCAAAAAGTAATGGCTACAATGCTTATACAACATAAGAAACATTTTAGGCTTTTAAAAGTAAATATTACCTTAAATTGCACAATAGCAGGGGTAGCAGGCACAAACACTGTCCTAGCATTCCTTCAGCAATGAGAGGCTTAGTACAGACTGTATAACACAATTATAAAGAACAGGAAAATTACTTGGGTGACAGTATCCCAGGGGCGGGGAGAGGAGTTCAGGATATAACGGAAAGGAAATAGGTATATTTTGCTCTCTAGTTATGGATTCTATAACATTGAAAAGAAACTAAAGACATAAGCATTTCTGTGCTCTCATCTGAGACCTCGGATGATATTGCACATGCTAGGCACGTGTACTAATAGGTTGTCAGTTTTGAAAAATCAACCGAGAAAGACTTACTAAATTTGCAGATGTAGCAAAGGTGAGAGGATTAAAAGTACCTCAGAGGGTTGGATTCAGGATGATCATGACAAATGAGAGGAGCATTCTGAAAGAAACAGAAGCCAATTCTACATGAAAATGTGCAAGAGTCTGTTCCTCAGAATAGTGTCTGCACCATTACAGGAATGAGAAAAGATGGGTGAGATGGCGGATTCATATTAGAAGTTTTGAAGTCTAAAATGGATCCAAAGAAGAAGAACATAAGGCTATCTATTCTCTTCTGAGCTCATACAGCCTCAACAGAAATGCCGTATCCAGGCTTGCACGTTGCAGTTCGGGAAGGATGCAAGCCAGCTAACTAAACTGAAGGAGAGGACAAAGAAGATAGAGCAAATGTGACCTACATGTCTGGAAAGTGTAGAGAAATGTTAAAGAGCCTTGGTTAGTAAAACAGGCAGCAGACTGAAGTGGAGCATAAAAATATTTTTCAGGTGCTGTAAAAGTAGTTATAAAGGGAAAGGCAAAAGTTTGCTCTCCCTGTCCATTGTGGAGGGGATGAGCGGTGCTGGGCTTAGATTGCAGCAAGGTAAATGAGAGTAGGGGGTTAGGAAAACCCATGTGTCTGTGTGAGCAGTTAAGCTCTACAGTAAATTGCCTAATGACATGGAAGATCTCCACTGGTAGAGATACTTCAGAATGTATTAGACAAATATCTGGCAGGAATATCTGAGGTATAATTGAGCCTGCTTCTGTGCAGAGGGATGCGATAGATTTCTTCTTGCTCAATTTTCTATGCTTTCTGTGAAATACATAGAAAGATACTTATGTTGCCTTTCTCCAGAGTGTCATTTATGTTTCCCAAATAAACTTAGTTTGAGGCATTTTGGTTGACTCCAGTGCTGAAGGACTATTGCTGGCCAGATCTTGACTGTTACTGCTTAGATGGGCCCTGTGAGTGAGGCAGAGGAATCCACGATGCAGAGGAATCCACCTTGGAAATCCTTCCAACAGACCCAGAGGAAAGTTTAGTTGGAAAAGTTGCATTTGAGTTGATAGCCCAACAGCTAGGAGTGAAGTATGGACTTTCACTGGTAGAATCCTTTCAGACAAAACCAAGAAACACATTTTATCTGTTTTAGAAAAAAATCTTTGTGAGGTTTTATTACTGGCCTATTACGGACAGGCTTTATAAGATTAAAGTACTAAAATGTTGACAAGACATCAGTCATTCTGTCAATACTGAATGACAGAAATGCAATTACCACAATCAGAGGAAAGTATAACAGTATTTCCTTCCAGAAGAAATTAGCACAGCAACAGTTTAGGAAAACTTGTGGAGATTCATTGCTATCGCCCTTTGATTGTCCCTGTGTTTGCCTTTCATTCCATTTGAAAACGTCAGCTATAACTGTCTGTGTCCGTATATGCTGACAGAAGGGCCTCAGGGTAAAGGTTGGGTTCTCCTGAGTCGATGAACTTTGCCAGTGTCTTGCATGAGGTCAAGACTTTGTCTCCAGTTTTTTCTTTTTCTGCTCATGTAATAGTGGGAAATTTCTTCATTTGTATTCTTGCCTTCAGAACAGTAGATGGAAGTCCAGGGACTTTATGAAACCAGAGACTCATGGGAATTTTTCTAAAAGCAAAAAGAAATAAAGCAGAACTGGGAGAGTGTTATATGAATGGGCTTCTGAGAGCTGGCTAGACTAGTGACAAATGCCTTGTGCTTATTTGTGATACGATCTGACACTGGAACTCAAACATTCAAAGATGCCAGATAGGTTCATGCCTTTTCCTCAGAATAGTAAATAATGGATATGTTTGTTATTTTCAGATGCTCTAAATTCCAAGTTGTGTAATCACCCTGAGTTTCAAGCCTGAGAATTAAAGTACATATTGCAGCTACTCTTCTGGGATAATTGTTGTCTTGTTGAACAAGAATTTCATTGTTTTTGTTGCTCAGCCAGTCCTGAAGTATTGAGCACTTTAAATAACAAATAAAATAATTGAATTCATATTCTATTTAGCAAGTGTGGTGCCTTGTATAATCCAAAAATTTTTTTGGTTGGATTCACATTCTGTGCTGTGTTATTCAGCACCACCTCTGGCTCTGAATCCAGGCAGCTGCCCTGGCTCCCAACCTTTACCTGGCAAACATCCTCCTTCAGAAAGCCAGTGTTTGCAGGGACTAAGGAACAGGATGGAGCAGCTGCAGATCACTACATGCGTATCTTCTAGGTCCAGTAGTATTTGATTATTTGAGAATTTAAGAAAACCCTAATCTCCATGCATTAGTAGATTTAAGATTTGTTTATATTTGAGGGGCTGACTGATTCAGCCTTTGGTAGGTCTGTCCCAAAGCTGAGAGAGATGAAGCAAACATCTTTCTTTACATATGCATTTAACTTATTTGCTTAATTACTATTTCTTCCACAAACAAATGGTTATAGTGCAGGTTTTCTTGTTTGCACTTTGATGGTACGAAACAGTCTTCAATTACAGCTTTTCCAAGCCTTTTCTAAATGTATTGTTTCATTTTTCATCTTTAATCCTCCTTTGAACTCTTTTTGTTTTCTATAGTTTATTGAGGCCTTCTCAAGACAAAAGAAACCAAACCAAATACAAAAACACAGACATTTTCCCTCCCCCAAAGACTGGTGGCTAATTATGTCAGTATGTTCATCTTTTGAAAATGAATCAGAACCTGAGTGCTTTTCAAGCAAAACTAAAATCTAGGCAGATTTTTTTCTCTGTCACCATTCAAGCCAGCAGGAGTAACGAATATAGCAAAATCTCTGCACTGTGGTTATATGTCTGGCAACTTAATGCACAGCATCTGTAGTATCCAAGGAGTGTCTTGCCTAGTACTTAGTGGCACACATAATGAAGATATTAGGATATGAACTGTCTTTGTGAGAGAACTTGGAGTAAATTCCTTTTTGAAGGCGAGCATGAGAACGCTTGAATAGGATGTGGCTTCTGAAAGCCTGAGTTAATAAACCCACCTCCAGCATGTCCAGCTGTGCTTCATCCTCACGCTGCCATATCTTCTCCTTCTCATTACCCTGTTCCTTAAAATAATTTGTGCAGACCAGACAGGGGTCATGTGCTGAGGTGTGTTGTTCTAAGAGAGGTCTTTTTCTTACTTACTAACTGGTATTATTGGTTTGATGTATTAAAAACCCCACATGTAGATGCCTAGACCTTTCTAGCAGATGGGTGATTTCAACCTAAAGCTTCTAATTCTTTTACCCTTTTTTTCTACCATTCTGGTGGAATGAATGTTTTTCAAAACCTTAGAAATGCATTCTGTCTTCTTGGGAATAGTCTTGACAATAATGTGTATCTGAAGCATTTTGACCTGTGGAAGAAGCCTATTTGTGGTGTATGGCAGTTTCATGAAAGAGCTATATAATCCTGCTCCCTAATTTGCCAGGTCAAATTACTCCATTTTTTTCAGGCAGGAAAGCTGGCAACCTGGAAACATCCTTTCACTGTTCAGTTTTGCCAGAGATATGATTATGAGAAGGTATGATGCCTCTGGATGGAGAAATACCAGTTTTCCTCCAGAACTGCATATGTATTATTTAGATAGCAAATCATCCAGTCTGCTTAGAAACACCTTTGGAAGGAAGATTCATACTATTCATAGAAACTAAGCTAAGGACACATAGACATTTTATCTGCTTAATGCATGAAAAGGGAAGTCTGTCTGTGTGAAAAGCTGATGTCTAAAATTCCTCTCTGCGTATTTTCATGTTCCGAGAATATTTAATGTTTACTCAGAAATTAAATGCTATCAATTGGAGAAGATATACTTTTTTATGCATACAGAAAAGATTACGTCTTTCACAAATTTGAGTTAGTGGAAGAGCTTGAAAACACACCCAAAAAAAAAGACTGTAGCTTGTGTTTAGGATTTGGAGATTTGCTGCTCCCCATCAGGAATTGCTGCCTGTCCTCTCTTTCCTCTGTTCTGGGCAGAAGAAGAAATCTTGTGTTCTAAAATAATTGAATGATCTTTGACTCATTAAAAAAAAATAATCTCCAGATAATTCTACCTTCTACAAGACTTAATGACTTGATCAGAGGTTTTGTTGGGGTTTTCTCTCAATTCCCATACTTTTCATGGAGTTCTGTGGGGGCAGAGGTTTTTACTTTTTCATTACCATTTCTGTGCAGTTGATGGATGATGGTCATTCTGTGCTACTTCCCATGAATTATTACTTCTGTCCCCAGCAGTGGATATAATACAAGAAAAAGGAAAAATTCATTTTCTTACCTGTAATTTTGCCTTCCTTCGGTATTGATTTACTACTTAGTAAAGATTTTTCCTATACTAAATTTGTAATCTGTTTTACATGTGGTCTGGCATAGAATTCCTGGGTTTTTGGATACGTCTGAGTGAAGACAAGAGTGACGATCACATCAGGTTAAACTTTCACATATTGGCACCCTGCTGTGTCCTGTACATGCTCGGTTCAAAGCTGTTATTTGTGGATAAGTTTTGTGTGTTTTCTGCTCTGGAAGTCTGCTTCTAGGAAAGCTCCACTGATCAATCAGTGTATTAAAACCCAAATAGCAGTTTTTTTAGAAAGAGATGGGAGAATTGCATAAGCCTCCACTCATCTGTGTCATTATTGTAACACTTGAATTTGCAAGTGGCAAACCCGTAAGAGAAAACAAAACATCAAAAAAGAGAGAACCAATTTAGCTTTTTCAATATGAATATGCTAAGAAGAAAATTATGCATCTCAACATTAGACATCTGAAGGATCTTGCTAGTATTAATCCCAACCTCATTATATGCCGAACCTGATGCTATTTCAATTCCATTGTTTGAAAGCAATCTTTATGGGGAGAAAAAAAAAAAATAAAGCTCATGGCAGTGAGATTGTAGAGAATAAAATAAAATAATGTAGTCAAAACATCTTATGTTTTCATTTAAAATCTGTCTGCCATCTCTTTTGGATTTTATTTAATCAATGCTTTTTTTCACATTTGGACTTTGGATATTAGGGACATTTAGAACCAGGTTGAATAACTGATGCCTGTACCAACTGCTAAGGCTTCCTACTTAACCTGTATTGCTACCTGCTCTTTGATTTTTTGAACCTGTGAAAAACTTCTAAAATGCTACCTGTTCCAGGCATAGAGAGAACATTTTGGGGTGCAGAGGACTCTTCCTTTTGTAAACGCTAGCAGGAAAAGCTGTGGCTAAAATTGCTTAAGCTGATGAATAGCTCCATATCCATGTAACATTTACTTTTTGAATAACCTCTGAGGAAAAAATGGAAAATGAAAAAAAAAATGCAGAAGTTTCATTGTTAAAGGAATCATCGGTTTGGTTTTTTTTTTTCACCCTTGGCTCTGCATTCGTTGTCCCAGAGGCTACCTTAAATTATTTATTTTGAAGATTCTTGCTTCATCCCCTGTTAGATGTTTGTATTGACATAAACATCTGCATAAATCCCAGTTCAAAAGAATACTGAGTTGAGGGAATTGTTACAGAAACAGCTGCCAGTTGACATCCTGTTACTTCTAGGCTGGAGGCGCTGGCACACACCTAACATTTTTCCCTTTCTGCCTGTTGTGTATAGACAGCTGAGTTGGCCAGAAATTACATTTCATGTAGTAAAGAGTGGAAGATTAGGCCAGATATTCTAGACAGCCTGAGTGTTACCGACTCCTCATTAATTATTTAGAATGGCTTTGCTCACTCACTGTGATCGTTCTTCTGCCAAAAATATCAGGCATCTGTAGAAATTTTAAAGAAGCATAGAAGCACCACAACATCCCTGTGCATATGAGCAAACAATGGGGGAAAATCAAGGTAATATAGTAATTGTCCAATGCTAGTGTAGGTTCTGTCTTGTCAAAGGCTATCAGGCATAGTCAGAAGCATACTAACCACTGATATTTTTTTCACTTTCAATTATAAGGGTAAAGGTTTTTTAAAACCAAAACATTGTATTTTCATATTTGCCTCATTACTACTTACTCTCAATTTCCAGAAGTATGTAAGGGGATACCAGAGGGGCCATAAGTCTGGGGGGAGAGAAAGAGGGGAGGAGATCTTTAGGTTTGTTTTTTTTCCTCTCAACTGAAAAAGATTAAGAAACACTATGCTTGCGTTTTGTGCATGTATTGCAATGCCAGGAGAACATTCTGTTTTCGCTGATGTAATGGTGGGAGTTGTCAGGGAGAGACATCAGGCATTTCTGCTCTATACACTAGTTAAATCTGGGAATTTGATGGTACAAGAAACACAGCACCTGTTTTATTAGATTTCATATTTTATAACATATTATTGCTGTATTCCTCAGGCAATGGCATTTTTACCTAATACATTGAGCAAAGCACAAGGATTTTATATAGATCTAGATGATAATTGCCCAGTAAAAGTTTCATTTGCAACTAAGGCAGTGGTTAATGCTTGACAGATGAAACAGAGGAAGAAAGAAAGAGAGAGTGTCCATCAATGCCTTTTAAAGGATAACAAGGCAATATGTTTGTGTTAAGTTTTCAAAGCTCACGATTATGAGAGGTGATACACTGCTGCTAGATAGTAATGTGTTTATGGGTTATGTATGTCTTTGTCATGAACGACATTGTAAAAAAAAAAATTAGCTCTTGAGATGCACTTTTGATGAAACAATCACAAAGCATGTATCATTCTGTCACGATTATTTTTACTTGTCCATTCATTCAAGGTAGGGTAGAAGATCTGGCTGTTAAATGCATAGTTAAGCATCTAAATGCATGCCGCGTTTTGGGTTTGGTTTTTCGGCTTTTACAAATCATATTGCATGGCTAAATTTGACAATGTAAAGACAAAGTGAGAGACAGCTGTAGGATATATCTGTTTTACAGGTGATGGGCTGAAAACTAGGCAACTATCTTTCAAAAATGTTCACTAACAAAAACAGGGCTTTATCTGATAATATTGACAATGAAATGTTGTATAGATCTCTAAATTGAAGCATTTATGGTGATCTTACTTCACTGATTGTGTTTGTTGGTTATTTTAAAGCAAGGGTAATGACCAATAAAATGCCGAGCATTGCCATATTTTGACACAGTGAGAGCATTTGCTGACAAAATCACTCAGGATCCATTTAAGGTTACATTTTAGCCACTCCAGACCTTTCTCAGAGCTGTCCCCTCACTCTTTTAGGTGTCAGTGCCCTAACGGCTGCATGGGTAGTGTAATGCAGAGGTTGGAAGGACTCAGCAGCAAAATGACGGCAGTGTTTCAAAGGGGAGAGAAAGAGTTACTCATTACCTACAGAAAAAAAATACTGTGGTGTTAATTACTATCAACCAAGCAGTCTTTCTCCAAATGCAAATTCAACAGAGACTTGCTGTCCTTAGGCTGACAACGGCCATGAACCAATGCTTTGATGCTCATTTTCTGTCTACCCACAAAAAAACATAGCAGCCTTGATGTGCACTGCTAGGCACCTTACACAGCATTTCCTAGGAGGGGCAGTTTTCTGTCTCTTGTTTATTTATTTATTAATGTGTTTATTTATTTATTAATGTATGTATTTATTTTACAATTTATTTAGAATGAAATGGAATAGAATAGACTAGGATAGAATAGTTCCAGCTGGAAGGGACCTACAATGATCACCTAGTCCAACTGCCTGACCACTTCAGGGCTGATCAAAAGTTAAACCGTTATTATTAAAGATTCTGTCCAAATGCCTCGTGAACACTGACAGGCTTGGGGCATAAACCACCTCTCTAGGAAGCCTGTTCCAGTGTTTGACCACCTTCTTGGTAAAGAAATGTACTTAACTTCTAGTTTCATTTAAAAGCACTTGAAAGCTTTATGCCAATTGTCTAAAATAAGCAGCATTCCAGCATTGATTGGTTGTCAGCAAAATATTCTCCTTGTATCAAGTACGAGAAGTTATTTGAAAAATGAAGCCAAATTAAATCCTGCTGTCATTTTCCTTAGAAAATGAACTAGTGGAGTAAAAGTATGTTGCAAGTCTATGCTGTCCATGCTTGTACTGCTGGACAGCCATTACTCTGATACAGCCAAAGAAAAGCTACAGAGGCTAAACAGTATGACGATAGGATTATAACACCGACATTTGTGAATAAAGTAAAACAGAATTATGCATTGCACTTAGGTCTGAAATGCAATTGCCAGAATAAAAACCAAAACAAAACTAGTCTCTGCAAGTTTTGTGTTTTGCTCCTCCGCTTCAGAAGAATTTCCTAAACCTTTTATTATGTTCTTTATGGATTTTTAAAAACCTTTTTCTCAGTTATTTTTAATCCTTATCAAAGAACTTCGGGATAACAAGTAACTTAGAGTTTAAATGCTCAGAAAATAGCAAAAATGGTTGTTTAATGGTATGACTTTGTCCCCTTTACCTGTCAGTGCTGTCAGATATCTGATAGCAACACATTAAAGCAGTTCTGACTCTGCATCCCTCAGCAATGTTAGTTTCTGGATCATGTCCTTAAGCTCCGAGTCTGCACATTGCTTGCTACAAATGCTAGCAAAATCCAATTAATGCTGGTGCATTCAAAAGTTGGTGAAAAAATTGTCAAACCTACGTGCTTGATCTACTGATTTGCTAATAAGCACTGATTTTCAAATCTAATCCAGTTAATTTAAATAAGTCTTATCTAACAAGGCTAAACTAAGACCATGTCCTAGAAACTGGTGCCTGTATGAGGCAAAACAGTTAATAACCCCAAGGATTCTTTTCCTTCCTCCACAAGCCGACATATTAAAAATGGAAGCAAGACACAATGTTTATGATATGTGCTTTAAAAGTGGACCAATGGAAAGTCTATCTGTTTAAAATATCTTGACATCCATGGGGAAAATGCTAGTGTAATATTATTGAATACCAATATCCTAACGTGTATTATTCTGCCTGTACTGGGCTAGACTTCAGGCATTCATTCCCATAAACAGACAAATGTGTTGTACTTTGGAGTTTGATGTAAAGCTTCTGGATGAAGCTTGTCTATACATTTACCTCACCTGCACACACTCACACGTGTATGCAGGCGCACACACACACACAAAAGCATCAGCCTAGCTTTGCGAGGAAGACCTCAGTTCCCACTGTGCACTATTCATATCTTTAGTTCTCCATATCCAGAAAATACTCTGCAACGATGATGGTAGATAATGATATTTTGTGGTGCTTTGAACAGAGGCACCATTATCTGTTTCCTGTGGTGTTTTCAGGCTCAGGTGATTTGATAGCTGGATTCTCCCAAGTGAATCTATCAGTGCACTACAGTCCATTGACAAGCCAGAGGGATGAGATGTTACAGGAATGTCTAGTTTAACATATTAAGGACTTGATCTGTAGTAACTTAGTCATCAATCATTTGTTCGTCTGTTTTCTTGTAATAACAGATTTGTGCATTATTAAACTATCTACTGTAGGTGCTGCCTAATCACAAAGAACACAAGGGGTTTTCCATTTATTTGTGTATATGCAAATATGTTCCTACAAAGTTATTGAAATGCAGGTTTTAGAGACAAGTTGTAATTCAGATTTTGGTGCTATATAACCAACCTGTAAGAACATACGTATTTATAAAATAAATAAAATATAATAAACTATATATAAAAGTTTTAAATAGGTCAGAAAAATGTTGTAAGGATGGTAAACACTTAATTTTTTAGAAATGTCAGCTAGGAGCTCTGAGATACTTGTGCTGGAAGGAGTGTTGCAGCAGCAGGCATTAGCGAGGGCTAATGGAAAGGAAGGGAAAAAGGAACTGCCAGATAAAGGAAATTATTTTTCTTGAAGTCTCCCTTGATTTTCATTGGAAGGAAATAATTAGCAATGAGGGTAGTCGAAATGATAGGAGGAAGCAAACTAGATAATGATAGGAGGAAGTGAGCAGGTAAGTATTTTTTTGAGAGGCTTTACTGACTAGAATACCTTCTTTAGTGAATACTGCCTTGGTGAAAGCTGGGGAATATAAATTCAGCAACACTTAGTCGTTAAGCAAAAACTCCAAAAGGCAAGGTGTGGATATTATTTTGCTCTTAAAGATTTAGACATTTTTCTTTAATTTAGAAAATTATAGTCACAATCCTTTTTTCTTTATGAATAATCATCGGTCTTCCTCACTTCGAGTAATCCACCACAAAAAAACAGGCAGAATTTTTTATTGTCTTCTTTCTTAGTGATAGGGTTTTGGGGCTCTCTTAAAATGTTCTGGCAAGGTGTACCTGATCTGTGATGTGATCTGGACAAAAGTTGTCAGGGGTGTCTGTAATAATGAGTTTAACAAATAGTAAGTCTTTTTTATCTGAAATATGGTACTTCTGTAGATCCAGCTCACACACGGATTTATCTGACTAAAAGTTCAGGCATTCAAAATGCCAATCTGTTTTGCATTCTTAAACATTAACTCTTTCTTGAATTCTCTGAAGTTAAGCAGCGGGTTTTGTCCAAAAAGAAGGGCAGAATCAAACTGGAGGATGGCCTTCTGTGCTTGGTTTCTGTCATTTAGTATTTTTTTTTTATATTAATAATGTTGATGTCAACCATGGGCACTGTTTACCGCAAAGAATCCCATGCTGTGACAAATGGCTAGTACATTGCTCAAGTTAAATTTAATTATCTGTTCCTATTGAAGCAGGCAAAAAGATCATCAATATGCATCAGAAAGTATATAGCACAGTACAATAGTAATCTCTGAAAGGTCAATGTTTTATCTTTTTGCCATGTTGTCAAGTTCTTCACAAATCAGCATAAATGATCGCCATAACTGATCATCAAAAATCTCCTAGTGCAGAGAAACAAATTGATTGATCTCATTTAGAGAAGTGAGAATTTTCCTAATGAGAAAGTTCATTCTAATTAAAGTCTATGGAGCATTAACTAATGAAAATGCAAGTATCTATTATTTTTCTTGCCTTTCGCTGCGTTCACATTCTGTAAATCCTACCTTACTAAAAAACTTTTTCAACTTGAAAGTTTTTAGAAGTCACATTTCACATAAGAAATGTCAGTTGCTGCAGCATAGCTTGGAATGCCCGTTGGGGTTTTTCCAGCTCAGGCTGGTGGTGCCTCAAGCTTATGGTGCTTATTTTTCAAGAGGATTGATGGCTGGGGATTGTTGGGAAATTGCTTTCTTCTTGTTTCCCAGTGTAGGGTGTAGAATCACCTGCCATTTATAATAATTTCCCATAAAGTACCTTTGGAAATATAGGTGAATATGTGTATATATGTATATGTGTGCATATCAAGGCTTTTTCCATCTTCATAAAATCATAAGTATATTGGGTCTTTTCCTTAGCATGTGAACTTGAGGCCTGATTGCTGTGTCTATTTGTAAATCTCAGACATAGCCTTCAATACTCTTCACGGTATTTATTTCCTCATATGTTTCACTTACAGTAATAAATACCATTAATAGAAAACATTGTGCTTAAAAAGACTTTCTGAAACTTCAGGTATAGCTACTGTTAGTATAATGCTGTGTGCTAAGAAATCAGGTGTGGAGCAGTAGTAAAATGGCAGTCTATTGCTTTTCAAGCTTAGTTATATATTTCTTGGCTAATTGCTTATACATGGGAAACCCAAACACAGTGTTACAAATCTAACTAGAACTAACTAGGTTCTTCATGTTTTTAAGCAACATAACACCTGCTAGGAGGTCCAGGTATTATTGAAATCTCAGCCCAATTTCCACAAAGCGCTTTTCAGGCAACTTTCAATCCCTTTTTGTGCGATTCTCTTTGCAGAGGTGCCAGCGGCAGCGGGTGCCTCAAGGCCGCCCAGCTCCCTCTGCCATCTCTCCCCAAGCTCTTGGTGGAGCAGGGCTTGCCTGTCTGCAGTTTAGGTGTCCACCTTTTAGAAAATGGGATGCAAACACACCTTTTAAAATGGCTTTTGAAAATGACATTGGCTACATTTCCATTTTTAGCTACTGTAGCAGAGCAAGCGAAAAGTAAAAACACGTAGACTGCTTAGCAGCCTTGCTTATTGGGAGCATTCTTCTTTACTGTAATAGAAGTGAGACTTCATTGATACCTTCGATCATTTGCCTTTGACTGGGAAAGCAGACAGTTGTTTATTATTAATTGGCTAATAAGACAAATACATCCCTGTACTAATTTGGTGGGTAGGAATGTATTTAGACTGTATGGTAAGGTTATTTCGATAACACGAGATGCATGTGAGCTTTGTCTGTTCTGAAAACAATGGTTTTGATTGATATTTATGTAGTTACTGTGGTACGATTAATGTGGAAGTAACGTAAAAGAAGTTTTACTTCTTTTTGCTAATAGGCTCCCAAATACACCGTAGGGCACACAAAGACTTAATGTATATGGAAATAAGTATAAAGAGGTGGTTTAGGAATGTCCTCCAACATGATATCCTTAAAAGACAGCAGTTGGCTCAGTTTGCCAAGCCAGAGAAACTCTGGATATGAAAAGGATGAACAATAACTGCTAGAAAACTCTTTCACTTATAATAAAGGACAAACTTTATCTTTTTTATATTTCCTGGTGAAAAAAAGACGTTATTTGGTAAAAATTTTAGTTACATTGGTCAGAGAGGGATTTGGCAAAAGTAATCTTGTTTAAAGTCAAATTTGGCCATTAGCAGCTGATAAAAAATTGAATTGTCGAACGTGATGTTTATTCCAGCTGATAAATTGCAGGCTTTGGGAGATCTCTGTTATAGCATTGTAGAAAAAAAGCATATACATCGAGAAAGGCATGAATGTGTAGTTCATATGTTTCTAGGGCAACAAATAATTGTTATTGCCACTTTTGGACTTAAAGCTAGTTAAGCAAGCAGGAATTTTAACACAAGGCGTATTAGTCAGCATTTCTGCAAAGTTTGGTTATTCAGTAGGCCAACAAATCTACAAAGGGGAAGATGAGGCAAAAGGTAATTTCTTTAATTTTTTTTGCGTAAGCATTTGCCATTTCCATATGCACTATGGGAAATGTTACAAAAGGCAAAATTTGTTGCTGTCATTGATTTCTTGATCAACTGTTGCCAACGTGTGACAGCAAGGAAAGAGTAAAATTTAAAGGGTATATTTTCTTGCAGGTTTCTTTCTGGCGGTGAGGCAGAGATCTTAGCACAAGATTAAAGGTACAAATAGTATCTGGACGCCGTGGAAAGGGATAAAAGTGTCAACTGTTGAATCAGATAGATTCCCAGTATCTTCATTTTTTAAAGTTTAATTTTCACTGAACTCACCTCACCAACAGCTAGAAAAAAAGCTGAAAAAACTCAATTCCTCTGATAAGTCTTCAAACTCTATATCCTGCCATATTTATGTGACTATTGGGATGTTTGGAAGAAAAGATTAATGGTTTTCTATTGCAGAGGGTTTGAGAAGGGAGAGGTAGTATGTTGTGCTTGCCCCTTGAAGGGTGGTTCTGACTAGAATCTGATTCCTAGGTTTTTCAGTTTGGGTGGGGTTGTGGCCAGTTTGGAGAGATACAGAGCAGAGGGGTAGGTTCCTGGAGATGTGCTTCTGGAAGCAACAGGTTGAACAAGTTGTGAGCGTGGGAGCGTCCTGAATGATGTGCTGTTTGAACAGGCTGCCCTGTTCCGTGGAAAGCCGTGCTGGTTCCCTGGGGCGTTTTAGGTTACACAGTGTGCATGCAGCAGTATGCACAGGTACTTCTGGCATAATGGCAGCGCATTGATAAATGAGTTAATAAGCCTTGTTAACCTCTCCCTGCAGTGAGTTCCACTGAGAGAAGTGGTTGGAACCTGAGCCAGTTGTTCAGAGATGGCCCTTATTACATCAGCTGTGACATCACACTGATGTGGTAATACTGTTCACAGTTGCACCTGTGCCCAGGCGGGGGGACCTGCTCGGGCTCTCTGGCCTGTGCCCTGCTGCACAGTGCCCACAGGCGCTCTGAGGGGCCTGCAGCAGCTTTAAGAGGAAGGACTCGGAGCAGAGTTAAAAACAACCACAGGAAACTGGAGGGAGCAAGTGTGAGCATTCTAAATAGCAAAATGGCCACAAGCCTTTCCTTTTCCCTGCATGCTTGTGCTCACAAACATGTGCATACCTTGTGGGAATGGAAGTTAGCTTCCATCATTCTGAAATTATTACCTCTAAATTTTTTACACACAGATACTTACTTTATTCTGTACTTTGTGCAGAGAAATCTGAGACTGTAGCACAAGGCAAAAGTGAGCCCTTGCTATAGGAAGTAGATCTTTATATCCAACGTTTGTAACTAAATCATGTTATTTTGTGTCTCAAAGCCATTGAAGTCTGTATTGAAAAAACCTGTTGTCATCCTGGACTGTGTACTTCTTCCTTTGCATCTCCAGTGTGCTAAGTATGCTGGATTGAAAAAATACGGTAGATGGAAAGAAGGTGCTAGGAGTTCCCAAGAAAGGGCATTTTTAGATACCTTTGACAACAATGCGGAAAATGCACAAGAAACAGTGTTAAGAGGTTAGTTTTTTAGCAGCTGTAATTTACAATTCGAAAGTTTTGGAGTAGACACGTCTTGGTCAAACAAAACAATGCAAAATAAATGAGATGAGCACAGTAAAAACAATCAATAAATTCAGTAACAGCAGAAAGAGTACAATTAGTGCATGTCCATTATGTGCGCTTGACTGTATAGACAGCTGAAGTTGACACGAGAGATTTTGGGGAGCAATCTGGTGTCAGGCGTCCTATTAATTCCCTTAGATTATTTCTTTCACCTTCCGCACCTTCATTGACCACATCATCTGCTCCATCTGGCAAACTCTGCATTGCTGATTGTGGAGACTCTGTTTGAGCATGCTTTTGTTTTGCTTTTTCCTTTGTACTTCAAGGTTTATCTAATGGCTTATTGCCAAGTGCTAAACCTAGAGGCAGAAAAATATGGATATTAACATGGCATAGACTGTGAAAATGAAAATCCATGTCTGCTCTGTGAAATCTACATTAGCATATTCAGAAGAATATGATAAATGACTGCTTTTCTCATTTACCTTTCTGTGTATACTTTGTTCCCACTGATGTTAATAGAAATTATGCCTGTGGATCTGGGGAAGATTACACCAGAAGTTTACTGGCTAAATTAAGCAACTGTTTATCTTTCTGAAAACTTCTCATTTTAAAGTTAACACTCATCACCCATCTGGAGTTGTAGATCAATGGTAAAAGAGTTTTACAAAAGTACCATTTCTCTCTCCCAATGTTAGATACGCTTTGGATTGTTTCTGGTCCTACGATACCCAAGGGAACCTTTATGTGGCCGCAAGTCACACAGCACATAATTCCGAAAGGTGAGAGGAGGAGACAGTATGTGTGTATCTCAAAGGCAAGAAGCAGTTATACGGCAAGGCTAATACTGCATCATGGTGTCCAGGGGAATAGGCTGGTTTGAACAAGCAGTTGTTCTTCATGTAACACAGCAAGCCTGGTCTCAGCAGCTCCTTCTTGATATTCTCAGTTGGTTTTGTGCCCGATTGCTTCTAATGCCAACCGTATACCAGGAAGGTACCAGCTTTGTGATCAGCACAAGAGAAATGTTTGGTTTGGAAGCCCCAAGTTAACTGTCTTTGCTGTATGGTCTGTTAAAGCACTTGTTGACATAACAGTGAGTAATAGGACTGAAGCTTTGCAATATGAATTCTTATTTTCAGTATTGCAAAATGCAAAAGGACAGTAGCATTATAATCCTATGTCATATCTTATTTTTGTATCTGATTTCTTGTTATTGGGTTGTATAAAATGGGATGAAGTGTTTTTTAAAGGTTACTGTCACATTTTGCAATCAGGGTAATTTCAATGTGAAAAGGAGATAAAAATAATGCATTTTATCATTGCGTAAGTAGCTAGAGTGTTTGGTAGAGATTGCTAAATCTGTCGGGGACCGTTGTCCACCCACAGCTTAGCTAAATCATAGGTATTTCTTGCACAACACAGCATAGAATAAGATTAACCGAGGGAACACATGACCTAAAACTAAGGCCCTACTTTCTTGCTTCAAGAATGTGTGTGACTCTTCTTGAAGACAGAATAGTCCAGGCTGCTTTAGATTTTTTTTAGCTTCTCATTTGTAGACCAGTCTTACCCTGACTTTAGTCTTGTGAGCATCTTAGTAGACCCATTGTTTTCAGTAGGCTTTCTTATCTGAATAGCAATTATTTCTGTGAATAAGCATTTATAGTGGTGAGCTCTTAATCCGTCTTGCAGTTGTCAAGTGTTAATAATGCACAATGTGTTCTGCACGAAGGTATGCTGTCATTTTCCCTCAGCATACTGAGGGTAAAATGTTTCCCACTGTGAAACTCCTCCATTGCAAGTGGGCGAGACAACGCCCTGGCTTCCATGAACTGGTTTACCCTTTTTACCTTTTTAGATTTTTGTTTTAAGTGATGCTTAATCTTAACAGGCATTAGTTGAAGCCTTCCCTAAATTCAAAGGGTTGTGTCGAGATGTTAATCAATGAGGAAAAGCAAAACTGGCCTTTGGCTTTCAGCATCATGTAGGAGTCATGTCACTGCTTCCTTTCTGTTTCTTGTCAATTCTCTGATTGCTTTGGCTGGATGGAAGTCTTGAACGAGTGTAATCTGTGGATAATAACAAGCCCAGATGCAAATTGAAAGTTTCTGGTTTGCACTCATGTCTGGCCTACTGGCTGCTCAGCTTCCTCTTTCAATATTGCTCTCTGTGGAATTGTGTCATTCACAGTTCATCAGTAAATAAATGGGATTATCGATAGTCTTATCTGTGGCTTTTATAATTATGTGACGACTCATTTAGGAGTAGGCATAGTTCATATCTCTCAAACATGTAGTTGGGCTATCAGAATACTACACATTCAGGGATATGTTAAAGACAATTGGAGAACATTTAATTAAAGAATCTAGTATTCCTAGAACCTTTCAGAATATAATTAAGAATGTACAGTGTGTGGTTGATCACAGTATGAAATTTTATGGCTCCAGTTGTGATAAGTGTAGGGAAACTTGGCCCATTAATAAATGAAGATTGCCTTTTTCTCTACCCTGAAACAAAGCAGTCTCTTGTTTCTTCCATTCTAACTCCAGGGCTGTTTGTGTTCTTATATTATCGGTAGTCTGACATGGCTCTGATTTACTCACAAAAGAAATTGCTCTAATTTAGTGATCTTGCTTTGATTTTACCTCACCATTATTTGTACTAGTATTGATTTTTTACATTTTTTATTTGAAGAGGAGTCAAATTCTCAAAGGTGCTAAGAGAAGAAACGAGTGAAAATGCTGCCCTTTGGATGTCTTCAAGTCCTTGCACAAGACGCCTCTGTGCATTGTAGCAAATGTCAAAACTTTGATGGCTTATCATATTGCACTATGAGGCAGAGAGGGGGAGATCAGTTTGAGTTCGAAACCAATTCAGTAAAGACAGGTAACTTGTTTTCCTCTGACATATGGAAAGCTTTTTCTCCTTTATTTTTTTAATAATCCTACTCATTTGCCTGATGCACTAGACAATTAAAAACCAATAAGATAGAGATTTTAACACTAAATTTACAGGCTGCTATGTTTTTCTAATGACTGCTGACTGCTTGTGCAGCTAATTTTGTTTTACTGAAAGTGGGTTTGCTTTTGTTAATTACCTATTGAGAACAAGTTGGATGGAGTTCACAGAGCTTCAGACCCACAAACCACAAGTTAAAAACTGTGAATTCAGTTAATTAGCTGAGCCAGAACTATCATAAATTATTTACATGGAGCTTGGTCCTTAGTACTTTTTCGTGGGAGATAGAAGACAACATGGTATAATATTCATAACATAATAGTAAATTTTATCAGATTTTCTCTGGAATAATTTAAGATCGCTTAAGGCTCTATTTTTGTATCTGGTCTACCTCTCTTTGTGTAGTTATCTTAGGAGACTAATCAGCATTCTCATGTTCTCACAGAGACATTCTTCATTAGTTTGCAAAGTGGGATGATAGAAACCTCAAATATTTTATTGCATTGGTTTTGGACTAAAGAGAAATGTGGTTTGTTTACCTGCAAACACATTAAAGTCTGGCATAAAGTTTTCAACAGGATTGGCTGGAATTTTGCTTCTAACACACTGGTAATGTCTTGGTTTTTTAATAAGAAGAAGTTAATATTTTCAGTCTGATCTGCCATTGTCTCATAGTAAGGGAGTAAACTGCTTTTGCTCCCAACACACCATGTGGCATGAGGAGTTCAGCTGCGCTCTTCATGTGAGATTGTGAAGTAGGTACCGATGGATGCAAAATAGCTTTAAAGCTTAATGTTCCTGTTACAGAACAGTGTAGTTTTAAACTTAAAAACTTATATGTAATTTTTTGCCAGCTATATGCTTCTGTGCTCATGTGATAACCTGCATTTATCAAGCAATATATGAGGCTTAAAGATTAAAATCTCACCTAAATGTTTGTGCAGTCCTTTCTTTAAAATAAAAAGGGGTTTAATAAGTGCCATTAGGAAGTAATTGCTAAAAAATTGCTAAAGAAATAAACCTAGATAAGGATGAGCACTTCTGTAATAGACCAAACGGTAAAATTCCCATGCTCTTTGCATATATAAGTGAAACTTGATTTATAGCAGGTATCGCTGCTTGCTTACTGAGGAGTACATGCCTTTTTCTCTTTCTGCCTAAGAGGAGCAAGCAGGATATGGAAATGCATTTAAAGTTTGGAGCAGGTTGCTTCTCTATTTTATGCTGTTCATAGGCTTCTCAGAGTGACAGTACAGTTCAGGGGCTGCCATAAGATGTCATCACTTTTACTGGAATGTATAATATGTAATAGAATACGAACAAAATGTCTTCTCATTTAATACTGAGAAAGTAGTAGTTTCAAGGGATAAAATGGTGAATATCATTGTATCTTCCATGCCAGTGAGATAAAAACTGAGCAATTTGTTGTACCAGGGCTTTCTGTGGGCATGGACAAAGCCAGGGCAGCAAAGTGCCAGGGGCATCCAAACAGCGTGGTTGTGCTTTCTGCTTTGACCATCCCACAGGCAAGGAGGACCTGGAGGTGTCCTGCGTCACATGATGGGCAGTGGGAGCAGAAAGCCCAGCTCCCTGGGGTTGTTGCCCTTTCTCTCAGGCATCCAAGCTGAGCCCTTTGGCTCCAGCAACAGTCTTTTTAGTGCTGGTGTAGCTGAGTTTTGCTTTTGTTGCCAGGAAGCCTTGGGCTGTCCCCGACCCTGTTGTGAGAACACTGTCATGAGAGGATGGCACCAAATCTGCAATTAGCATGTAGCTCAGGTTACAAGCAACACCTCTTAAAAAATCTGTAACTTAATCTTTTTTCCTTTCCCTTGTTTCTAGGAAATACATACTGGGCTTTAAGGAGAGGAAGAATAGTTGACTTTAAACATACCCTAGGGGGGTTAGAATGCCTCTGGAGATGTGTTTAGTCCTATGTGTAGCTGAACATGGTGTTCTTCCATTGTTTTATCTTCTTACCTTGTGCACAGATCTCAACACTTACTGCTTCCCCTGTCCACTGTAAAACTGAGAAAAACACTGGTCCTGACCCATTGTAGAGCGTGCTTATGACCCCAGTGGAAGGGAGATGTTTGTTCTTTTTTAGCCAGAGTTGTAGTAGTGTGGTTCTTTGGCTCTCACATGTTCTTGTCCCTCGTTCTCTACTCAAAACATAGGCTGTACTTGACACTGTCATATGGGAGTTCATTATACATGCAATAGTATGTATACTAGAGATCCATGGGAGACAGGCTTACATATAGTCCGTTAATTTTAAGTGCAAAACAGTCTCTCCAGTCAAAATAGGATTTGGGGATTTTTTTTTTTTTTTTTTTAATGTGCAGAAAGCACTAATGGCTTGCTGTTAAAGCACTTACTTACTTTCCTAGTTTACCTATACATGTGCAGTATATCAGATTGTGCTTTTGCGAAATTCTGATGGCTCTAGATTTCTACCTGATTTTAAAATCTTGTAGTGATAGGTTCCGTATTACAGAAATTCCTTGCCCTTTTCCCCAGCTCCATGTGGATTTAGTTAAGTTACATGTTAAAAGTTCCTGCCTGTGGCGAGTGCTGTGCTCGGCTGAGTTTGGCAGCAGTTAGAAACCCTCCACTTGCTGCCCACCCTGAGCAAGCTCCCATGTGTTTTGTTCCAGTGTAAAGCACAGACCAGCACTGGCCAGATTCTGCATGGAAATGAAGAAAAATTTAGGGCTTCTGAAAATGAATGCCATGTGAATTGGGTAGTCACATGAATGCCAGTGACTGGGTAGTCAGAAAGTGAAGTCCTCCATTCAGGAATATTTCAGTTAGCACAATACCACCCAGCATCAGTGGGGAATATATGCCCGAGGGAAGGACAAAGTACTCTCCTGAGTACCTGTTACCTGTTTTAGCACAGGGTTAGGTGAAGTAGGGGAGCTGATGTGGTGGCACACCAAAAGGATGGTGCTTTCCTTC
This sequence comes from Stercorarius parasiticus, assembly GCA_013396915.1. Taxonomy (NCBI): domain Eukaryota; kingdom Metazoa; phylum Chordata; class Aves; order Charadriiformes; family Stercorariidae; genus Stercorarius; species Stercorarius parasiticus. Next base: position 305,027 of record VWZL01004435.1, on the reverse strand, counting down.
TCTCCACTGCTTGCCCCCAAGTCTAGCTGCCTCGCCACCGTCCCTTTTGTGCATTTGCTTTTTAATTTAATCAGAAAAAAAATCCATCAAAAATCCTTTGCAGCTTGGTGAGGCCATTTGGCTGATCAAGTGGTCGGGCTAAAGTTAGAGCCAATACCAGGGTGACAGGGCAGGACCACACGACCAGGAGGAGAGAGAGATGGTCACTCTAGTGACCATGACCTGACAGCTCTGCTCAGCAGTCTCATCAGGTCAGGCTTTGGGCCATGAAACTAACTGCTGCCTCAGTCTCAACCTGTCATCTAGCTCTGGAAGCAATGGAGGAGAGGTCCCACATTGAATAATGTACCAGCTGTATACACTCACCAAAGGAGAGTTGGGTTGTGAATGACTTGGAAGCTTTGTGAAAAAAATAGTGCAACTGTGTATTCAGAAATGCCACCATAAAGCATGCACAAAGACTAAGTAAGTTTGCATGGTCTTTTCCTGCCTTTCAAGAACTGTTCTTTGTGAAGGTTTATTGGCACACAACGTCTTTTGGGAGAAAAAGGAGAACAAGGAAAATGTGAGGAGAGGCTGAGGGGCCTGGGATTGTTCAGCCCTAAGAAAAAAGAGTGAGGGGGGGACCTGACTGCCGTCTGCAGGTGGTGGGACAAGTAGGAATGGATGCAGGTTGCAACAAAAGAAATCTAGTTAGATTTTAGGGGGAAAAAAAATCACAATATTGGTCATGGTTTGAGTAAGGGGTCGGACCACGTGACCCGCAGAGGTAATTAATCCCTGAATAATGATTCTAGGGGGTTTGGGGTATGTTATGTCATGTACTGATGACCCATTATATCTCCCTGATAAATGATGCTGGCTCCTGTTTGTTTGCTTTTGAGCCGTAATTCTTTTTAGTCTCTTATCCCTGCTGCCGGTTTTGGTGATTGGTATACGTCTTTTAAAAAAGAAAAGAAAAAAAAAAAGAAAAAGCTTGGTTTGGCCTGCAGTACCAATCTACCAATCCTGGAATTGTGTCTTCTCACACTATAAATTGATCGTAATAATTAGTCACAGCTAAATTCTTCTCTACTGCAAGTCCACCAAGTTCAATGTTACATAATATTGATTTGCCAGGATTATTAGATTGCACACGTCCGGCTCAGTGAGTTATGGCTGTTGATGGAGTTTGTCTGACAGATGTCCTGGCCACTATCCACATTCCTCCTGTTCTGAAAAACAGAGGACATGAGTCTGCAAGTCTGCCGAGCCAAACCCTTTCGTAACCTTTAAATTAATTTATTTTCATGTATTTATTTTGGAAAGACGTCAGCAAAATGAAGTTTGTGTTGTTGCTGAAAGACTTATATATGCCAAAATCAGAACATAAAGTATTTAATACTGCCATTTTATATTTTTGTTAAATATTCACAGCCTGATTAATTATATGGTTGCAGTATGGCTCATTTCACAGAATTATTTGGAAAAAATATCAAAAAAAGTTTTGGAGGAAATAAGTAAAATGTAAGTAAAATTTTGAGCATTCAAATGGGTAAATGACTATTCTCAATTCAGACCTGAAAACTCAGCTGTTTTAAATCTTTGACTAAAATGTGATCTTAATTTAAAAAGGAAGAACAGAAAACATGGAAAGAGAAAAACAAATTTTTTGGCAGGAACATGACTAGACAGTCACTGGGGTAGAAAAAAAAAAAAGAGTTCACTGTCTTCAAAATATGGCATGATCTCACAAATGGCTCTAATTTCTTCACTGTCGTTCTTTTGAAGATGACTCTGCACAGAGGTTAAGAGTGCTGTGGAAGACTCCCCATAGACTAATGAATAAGCTATTTGACGAAATAAGTGTGTGTGTGTGTGTGTGTATGTGTTAGAAAAAGGCTAGAAAGGTCTTTTGGAGATTCATGTGTTTTTCATGACGGTTCGTTTGTTGGGAGCCAAGTTCTGCCTTGGACCCCGCACAGATGTTTTTCCTGCTATGCAGGGAGGAGGGAGGGGTTTGATACCTCACAAACACTGTTGGGTTTTGCTGAACACGAGCTTCCTGTGTTGTCTGGGGGTGGAGGAAAGTCTTATGCTGCCTGGGATCAAGAGTCAGTGCTGAAAACAGGGAGAAGGCCTTGTAAAATTAAATTTGTGGCACTGAATCAGGCCAATGTTCAATCTCTCTAGATTGATCCCTTTGATGTTCAGTAGCAGCTGCTTCAGACTAAGATGTGGAAGCCATTTTAATGCACCTTACATACCTGTTTGTTCTAAGTTGATGAGGTTGGTTTGTTTGTTTTTCCCTTAAAACGCATCTCACAATTTACAATTACACAATTTACGCAATTTACTCCTTTACAAGAAGTCCTTTATGCTTATTTTTAATATTTTATTTTGGTGGCTCTTGTATTTGCAAAACAAATACATATTAACTGTTTAAAAAAAGGGAAGAGGGAAAAATAAACCATATAGATCTCTCATATGTCTTTATTCTCTTGGAAAGAAAACAGAAAGCATACCTAGCTGGGTGGTAGCTGTTATATGATAATATTTTTTACAATTTTTACCTTTCTGTTTGTACAGAAATAAATATGCTTTGGGATACAACATAGCATCCTAAAAATAGATTAGTACACATGTGAAAATGTGAAGCCTGGTGCTTAAAGATCCCACTATGATGGGTTTAAGTATAGCTATGCTTTTTCCTAAACTCTGTAGGATTTTTGGGCATTGTTTTTAAACTGTCCTTAGCAAAACACTTGCTATATAATTGTAGTTATTTTTCCTAATCTTTTCCTAAGGCTTTCAGCGGCTGTCATCTCTGCTTTATGAGAATCAGAATGAGGTCATCCAGTGGTCAGAATGAATATTTACAAGTTCTGATACAAAAACATTGACATGCTGGCATGGAACAAGTTCATTCTTAAGGCTTCATCTGAGATCACCAAAACATATGTTTAGAAGATGGATGTGGCATATCATCATGTCCTAGACCATTTCAAACACTGCTATGATCTATGAAGTCTTATGTTGTAATATTTCCATACTGATCTCTACTTTCTTTTACCAAAATGTGTTCTCTTTGCTGCTGCATATAGAGTAGACTTCATCAGTGAGTCTTTATGAGACCTGAATTTTTTTTAACATTAACAAAATTGGAAAAACTGTACAAATGGGATATAGTCATACCTGTTACAGTGTATGTCACCTTATCTTGTCTGTGTTTATGTCCTTCATCTGAGTTTCCTGGTTTTATATTTTGCATTCTGATCTGAGACGTGCAGAGAATCTGCCTCTTCCAATAAGGTTTTACAATTACCTATAGTCCTAATTAAAATAATTTTTCATGTTGGCACCCTTTTTAGGTTATACTAAAAACTATCCTGTAGACTAAATGATTATTTCTATTAAGTATCAAGGATCCTTAATTCAAGGATCACCTTCTCCATGTCCAGGAGCAAAGTATACCAACAAAGAGGAAGGCAGGAAAGAATGCTAGGAGACCTGCCTGGATGAACAAGGAGCTCCCGGACACACTGTCACACAAAAAGAATCTTTACAAGGAGTGGAAGAAAGGACAGCTAGAATGCAGGGCATATAAGGAAGATGTCCGAGCAGCAAGAGACCTGGTTAGAAAAGCTAAAGCTCAGTTCAAGGAGATCAAGGGAAACAGCAAAAATTTCTATAGGTATATAAATGGTAAGAAGAAGACTAGGGAAGGTGTGGGCCCCCTCAGAAAGGAAACGGGAGAACTGGTGACAAGTGATATGGAGAAGGCCGAGGTTCTCAACGACTTCTTTTCCTCAGTCTTCACTGGCAAGGGCTCCAGCCCCACTCCCGGAGTCACAGAAGACAATGGCAGGGGTTGGAAAGAACTGCCCATTGTAAGTGAAGATCAGGTTCGTGACCATCTGATGAACCTGAAAGTG
>VWZL01004435.1:180676-300963 GCA_013396915.1 Stercorarius parasiticus | reverse complement strand
ACTGGCTTGAGAGCAGCCCTGAAGAAAAGGACTTGGGGATGCTGGTGGACAGGTGGCTCAAAATGAGCCATCAGTGCGCATTTGCAGCCCAGAAAGCCAATCATATCCTGGGCTGCATCAGGGGAAGCGTGGCCAGCAGGTCGAGGGAAGTGATTCTCCCCCTCTACTCCACTCTCGTGAGACCCCACCTGGAGTACTGTGTCCAGTTCTGGAGCCCCTACTACAAGAGAGATATGGACGTGCTGGTGCGTGTCCGGAGAAGGGCCACGAAGATGATCAGAGGGCTAGAGCACCTCTCCTGTGAAGACAGACTGAGGGAGTTGGGGTTGTTCAGTCTGGAGAAAAGAAGGCTCGGAGGAGACCTTATTGTGGCCTACCAGTATCTTAAGGGGGCCTACAAGAAAGCTGGTGAGGGACTTTTTAGGATGTCGGGTAATGGTAGGACTAGAGGGAATGGATTAAAACTAGAGATGGGTCGATTCAGATTGGACGTTAGGAAGAAGTTCTTCACCATGAGGGTGGTGAGACACTGGAACAGGTTGCTCAGAGAGTTGGTGGAAACCCCATCCCTGGGAGTGTTCAAGGCCAGGCTGGATGGGGCTCTGAGCAACCTGATCTAGTGGGAGGTGTCCGTGCCCATGGCAGGGGGGTTGGAACTAGATGACCTTTAAGGTCCTTTCCAACCCTGACAATTCTATGATTCCATGATTAATGTTAAGGAAGGCCTGCCTATCTCTGTTCTTCATTTCCTGCCTCTTACCCATCATTGCACTGTCTGGAAGGCAGCTGCAACAAGCAGCAAAAGGGTTAACAGGAATTGAAAGAGCTTACACAAAAGTGTAAGAACAAAATAATTAAAGAATTGTTTTGTGGTAGGAAATAAAAAGAGGTAGCTTTTTATAACCACAGTTAGACAGCTCTGTCAGGGCATATGTCATTTTGAAATAGAGTTAAAGCTGAAGCTGCTAAAGGCATAAGACAAACAAGGCATTTGGGGTCTAACATTCTTTCAGCCCAGCCTATGCTCTTTCATGTTTAATTGCCTAATTACAGTTTACTGTACATTTTAATGGCACGGACTCTGAATCACTCAAGCTAAAGCAATGTATGATGCTGTGGTGCTCACTGCATTTTTCCAGTCTAAGTGGAATTCATTAATGTGCCTAGTCAAGCAAATGAAATAATCTTTTGTGCCATTTGCTCTTGCTCCTTCTTGGTTTTCTCAACTGACTAGTATCTTTGGAGGGGTTAACAGCTTTGCAAGTAAAAAAGGGAAGGAATTACAAGTGAGTAATGGGCTACTTTTTTGTGCTATTGAAAATGGCAAAAATATTGGTTGACAATAGCGATTAATCCAGCATTTAGGAGAAAACAGCAGATTTCCATTTTTCAAATACAGATCCCTGATTTCTTGACTATTGATTTATCTTGGTCACTGAAGCATGTTATAGTCTTAACACAATATTGAACTTCCAGATAGTCCTTCAGGGCAGTGTTAAAACATTGTTGATGTTCACAAATTATTTGACCATTAATTAAACTGTAAATCAGGGAGTCAATTCCTGCCACTTTTTCCTTTTCCTTCTTTTTCCCTTTCCCCCCTTTCCTTTCCTCCCTTTCCTGTTGCCCTCTTTCATGAAACAGAACACAAAAGCTACATAGCTTGTTTTGAAATTTGCATGTTTGCTTTGTAGTGAATCCATGATTTAAATATAGATTATTTACTACTGCAACCGAACAGCTACATGAGTGGGAAGGAAGTACTTTTGTAGTATGTTAATAAACTCACCAGTTTTTGCTATACTTTGATAAATCATGATGGCTGCATGGCACATTACAAATGAGAGTTACAATCATATTTCTCTTTTTCTGGTTTCTAGTAATTTTTTAAGTGATTTGCTTGAGATCATCATCGGTAGAGTTCAAATTAAAACCTGGCTGTAGTTAAAGTGATAAATATTTGATAGACATTCATTAAAAGTGTCACCAGCTGTTTTGGATGATACACTTCAGAAACACGACTCATTAGCTGTGGAATGAGTAGCTGCTGCTTTCTTCCTCATTAGTCCATCAGGAGTGCCTTCATCAAGGGAGGAAGGGAGCATAAAGGACAACAACCTCATTGAAACCAGGCATGGAAGGTAAAGTGTTTCAAGCAAATCAGTAGTAAAGCCATATTTGATTTCTATGGGACCAGTGAGGAACGTGTAGCAAATGCCGATTTCTTTCCTGAGTTTTCTGCAGAGGTGGCGGATGGTTTACTGCAGTTGAGCTGGCTCCAGAGTAGATCATGTTCCTTGCTGTTCACTGGGAACTGCCTAATGCTTGTACGCAGCATTAGATTGTGCTGTCTGCATTGGCTACATAGTCCTCCAAATCAGTAGCCAGAGGACTGAGACTCTGCTCAAGTCCCAAAAAAAGTAGAGGGTTGAAGCCTGAAGAAAAGAGCAGTAAGTGGGGCATGTTTGAAGGATGAACCTGGGTCTAGTCATGGCAGGAGCATGGCACTGCAATGCTTCTGGTAATGGATAAGCGATAGAATACTTCCTGTTTACATCAGTATTTGGACTTGGAGTACAGGTTTTCTGTACTCCATAGGCTCTTACCCCATTGCTATCAGGCCGTATGAAATAGAATATATTTTTGTACATGTTTCTTCCCTCATCTTCCACAGGGAAAGCACCCTCGTGTCTGCAGTGAGCTACCTTGTTTTCATAGGGCTTTTTTGTCATGGAGATTTTATTGTGACAGCGTCTTGCATCTCTACACAGATTGTAGAGCCCTAAGTGGAAAAAGGGCAGACACAGAAATGTGCCCTGTGCATGCAGCAGGTAGCGATGAGGGTTGTGATGGTCATTCAAGCTGCTGTGGACTGAGCTCTCAGAAAGTTTCTCCCCTAGAGACCACATTTACCCTTATGGTAGAGACGCTTTATCTTTGCTGTGTCAGTGTTTTACCTGCAAACTTGTACTGAGCCTGGTGCTTACATGTTTATTTTATTCCCTTAGGAGCAGGGCATGGGTTATTAAATGGACATGCAGAGGTTTAAGTTGGTGCCACAGGTGCAAATGAGATCCTGATCCTGTCATAGAATCGTAGAATCATAGAGTTGCCTAGATTGGAAGGGACCTTTCAGATCATCTAGTCCAACTGTCAACCTAACTGACAAAAACCATCTCTAATCTAAACTATAGCTCTAAGCACTATGTCTACCCATCTTTTAAATACCTCCAGGGATGGTGTCTCAACCACTTCCCTGGGCAGCTTAATAACCCTTTCAGTGTAAACATTTTTCCTAATATCCAGTCTAAACCTCCCCTGGTGCAACGTGAGGCCATTTCCTCTTCTCCCCCCTTGCTTCACACGCACAGCCTGCCCGCTGCCAAGGGAGATGGGTACTGCGGGTTCCTGCCACCACCTCGCACTCCCCGTGCCGTTGGTTGTGCTGGAGGAGCCCAGGTCTGTGCCTTCCCTTGCCCCTGATGTGCTCCGAGGTCCAGTCCAGAGGTGTGCCTGCCCACTCCTCTCCGTTTCCTGTGAGCAGAGATTTCCCTTATATAAAGCGATAAGTCAGGACTTGCCATTTGTATTTAAACTGTCAGGCACTCACATTAGCAAAAGGTGAAATGGGATAATCACTCTTAATTTTCATTTTTAGGTATAGTGATCATGTAGCTCAGTGGAACAGAATAGGATTTCAGGCTACAGTACAAATCAAATTTAAAAGCATAACTCCCATTAGTGCAGCCAGTGTGGCTGTTTTTCTCCATGCTGAAAATACATCTATTGCATTCGTCTCTGATCCACTTAATTGCTGCTTACCATTGAATTTTTCTCACTGATCAAAGTCTACTACCACAGCGTAATGCTGGCTGTTACCAGACATCAGCAAGAGCACGATTCTTTCAAAATTAAGGTTCAATTCCAGGAAATCCAAGCCTGTGTTTAGTTGTATTGGGGCAATTTTATTGGCAGCTGTAAAATGCTCTGATTTTAAATCCTGGCATTAAATTCTCAGCTGTTAAAATCATTCAGTAAACGAATGTGAAGTCTCTTTATGTGTTCTCTGTGTAGCTCTGAATTTACATGTACTCAGTTTTTGTCAATCTTGAAACTCATCTCTTAGCAGCTGACAGGAACTAATGATAATATTGTTTCTATTTCTTAATGGCAATGTGGCCAAAGTGCCCCTCAGCTTCCTCTGTGTCTCGTTAGTCAGGATTGTTCTGTGTAGACGTTTTGAAGATGCTTTTCTGGTTTATCTTCTGTCCTAAGGGGCTGGTCCTGACCTTCCTTTCTATGAAAAGTGGTAATCCTGTTTTTTGGTGTGACTGACAAATGCAATCATATCTTACTAGTCGCGCTTATACAGGCTTTTGTGGGATTTGACACAGAGGATTGATTTAGCACAGTGTCTGTGGAAGCTTTTTTGCAACAAGGATAGATTTTTGCAGGAGCCCAGGTGTTTGTGTAGCTTAAAATTACAGATGAATTCCTACTTGTCCTAATCCTTATGCTATTCTATCTACGGGAGGGTTATGTCCTCTTTCGGAGCGGGGGACACACATTAGAAGAATGTATCTGGTGTTTAGACCTACTGCAGCTAGCTGGTAAACGCAAACCAAAATAATCGTTGCGGCTCTACTGCCAAAGCTCAGCTAACTGTTCAAGGCATTACGGTAGTAGTGAACTGGAACCTCTTTTTTTTAGGGAAAGATTTTTTTGGCCAAAGAGAACATACATAACAGCAAGTACTACTGCAGCCCGTGTCATTTATTTCTCCTGTATGACTTTGTTTTGCATTTCACTATGTCTTTATTGACTTACTTGGATAGCAATTATATCATGTGCCAGAATGGTATTGTGTACAAAGGAATCACTCTCAAATACAATTCAAAGGCCACAGACTTGTTCCGGACATCTGAGCACATTACTGAAGGCATTAACACAATCAAATTGCAAAACGCATTAACAAATCTATAGTCTCTTTTAAATTTAAACCCCCTAGGACTGTGGAAATATGTAACACTGAAATCGGTTGTGACAGCATTGCTGTCCACATGCTAACAAAGTCTCAGTAATAGCATTACTCGAAAGAAGTAGTACTTACACTAACGTACCATAACTATTAAGAAGAGAAAGGGAAAAATAAGAATAATTGAGAGGCCAGAGAGAGAGAATACATTAGCCAGAGCAGAATAAATGTTCAACTAATGTCAGTCTGTCAGGATGGGAAAAGCTCTAAACCTAAATCCACATAATTCTCTCAGATCTCTTCTCTACAAATTCACATTAGTCATGAATACCAAATACACTGATTAAAAAAGTACATCTGTAAGCTAAGTAGGCTAGAACAGAAAAAAAACCACTGGTAAGACCATCTACTGGTATTTGTGATGACATAGTTTCCTGACCAAGTAAACAAAACAAAACAGGAAAAAAAGTGAAATCTCCAGAAATCGTGTCTCGTGTACAACCTCTTAATTGCTAGCAGGCATTTTTTCCCGTGGTTCTTTAGAGAACAGATGGTGTCCCTGTTATTTGTAAATTGGTTGCAGTACTGCAGAAATGAATGTAATGCTGCAAGTTATTACATTTTAAATTGTACTCTTCCATTGCACCAGCATTGTGCATTGTAATATTCATAGCCAGCCCTTTTCTGATTATTTTTAACATTTTATTAATTTTTTTTCTGTGTGAAGTAGGAAATGCTTGTTCAAAGGACCAATGCCCTGCCATGACTGGCTATATATAATGAAAGTGAGCTTCAGCTTAATCTTCATTCTTCTGAAGTTTTTTACAGAGATCATTAAGTCAGGAGTTTCCCATCATCCTTATGTTGAAAGCAAATGGGAATATTCGTAGTGTTTTAAAAAAAAAAAAAAATGATTACATGACCAAAGTGACAGACTGCATTATATTATTTCAAATGAGGGACAATGTTCTAATACATACTGGTATATATGGGCAAATTATAATGGTATTTCCTGGCAGTTCAGAAAGGTATTTTCTCCCATTTGCAAAGAGAGCTTTATTTCTTTCCTCCCCCCCACCCCACCCTGTACACAGACTTTTTTCCTTCTCAATCTCCTGAACTTCAGCACTGAATACATAGAAGAAAAACATGACGTTATGATGGATTGCAATCTGAAATACATAAACTTTTAAAAAAGACCCACCCAATGCCACTGAAAACAGGGTTACACAAAAGTAACCTTTCCAGAAAAGGAGGTGTTTTCAAAAGCAGTCACTCTAGGTCAGTTTAAAAGCTTTGGTGGTGACCAGTGAAACATGATTTCCAGTGTGCTGAGGGGACCTGGAGACCAAACACCATCTGCAGATGCATCCATCAGCTAAAAGGGACTAGAAATAATATGCATCATTAGAGCCCATCACCTTGTCCCTTCCGAAATAATACTGACAAACTTGAAAAGATTGACAAAGGTGATGTTCCTCCCAGTGAGAAGGTTGATCTGTTTAGTTTATCACTGCGAGAGCAAAAGGGTGACATTTCATATTCTAGAGAAATCCTGGAGAAAACATTTATTCTAGTAGAGAGCCACCTAATTTAGCAGAAAGGCATAAAGTGTTCTAGGGACCGAAGGCTTCAATCTAATATATTAATACTTGAAATGAGAAATGATTTTAGAATGGTTAGAATAATTAACCCCGAGAACAGCTTGCACAGGTATTCAGCAGATTCTCCTTCACACATAATCTTTAAATAGAGGTTTTTGCATGTCTTTTCAGAAAGCTCTGTTGTAGCTGACAGGAGGTTACAGACTTGATCCAGAGACAGAGATGTGCGTCTGCACATTGAGCTAAACCTGGGCCTCTGCCCAGTCTCTCCCAGCATCCAGAACATCCATTCCTGAAGCTGGGCACATTTTGTAGTTTGAAATCCTATGAAGAATTTAGTGTCAGGGAAAATCAAGGCCTTCCAGATAAAGTTCTCTTTGACGCTAGGACAGGGTGATGGCAAACCATGCTGAGACTTGGTGACAGGCACAAACTACCCACTGAGAAGTGGTCGAGAGCAGCTTTTTAAATTGAGTGAGCCCTTCTGGATCTATTTAAGTGTGAATCTGAGCGGGTTATCTTCAGCCAGAAAAAAATGGAGTGAACATACCTGTGTGGTGGGTGATACCTGAGAGGCGGTTTATGGAGATGGTGCTTTGTGGAGACACTGGTTCTCATCTGTTTGTTGTAGCCTTCCAGAACAAGCCACTTCAGGCCCAACCTGCCTGTGGAGAGCACTCAGAGTGCATTAGCTCCCCGTCAAAGCAGAGAGCACCATGCACAGTCCTGTTTCATGTGGTGCATCAATAGGGCTGTGCAGTTGCCTGCGCCAGGGCCGGGCAGGAGCTGAGGTGGCAGGTGAGCGGTGGCTGAGGGTCTTGTGACCTGCTGAATGGGTCAGGAGCTCCCCAGTCACAGAGCATGTGAGCTTCTTTCCCCCTCCTTTCCTTTTTGTTCTTTTGCCCATCACATCACAGCTGCGTCTTGCCCCGTGAAGATGGCTTCTAGCACTTTTTATTCTCTTCACTATCGGCAAATACTGTAAAGGATTATGTCAGAGAATATCAGTGAATGAATGAATGAATGAAGCACAGTGCTGTTTTCGTTTTAATTGCATTCTGCTCAAGGCAGCATCACACACTGTTTTCATCCTCACTTGCTCATAAAGGATATTTTGCTGTTGTGTGTGTGCATAAGCCTTGGTGTAGAAACCTGCATGAAACGTGGAGGGATGGCTGTGGAGGGAAAAAAGCTTGGAAATGTGTGTAAATGGCTTGGAAGTGCATTGTGCATGCACCTCTTAAGGTGAATATCTGCCTTAATAAGGAGCTACTTTATTTTTCCTTCGGGACAGTGTTTCCTTGTACCTTTCTAGCACTTAGTGCAGGAAACATTCACCCTTCTGGAATGACCAGAAGTGACGTCAAAAATTCCTCTGGTCTAAAACTTTTTGAAGTCATGGCAGGTCATTTTGACTTGTTTAATTTTTTCCTGTGACAGTAAAAGGAGTAGTGGGATCGCTGCACCTACATATTACCAAGCACTGAAAATACCAAGAAGTGCTGAGAATGAAAGAAAAGTGAAGTTAACCTGATAGGGTTTGATCTTATGCTTCACTGAAGTACGTAGCAACTGCAGTGGTCATGGACTGTTGTCATCATAAAGTACTGCAACTATTATTTGAATGTGTAAATCACAACCAGCATACTCATTGGCTGTCGCAACAACATGCATCCAAATTGGCATTAAAATTACTGTCTTCATACCTGGGCCGGGAGGACCTCTGCAAAGCAATTTTCTGCCGTCCATCTTCTTCCCATGCAATGAACTGGGAGTGAACGCCATTCTCTGGGGCTGCTAATGCCACACCAGCCATTAAATCAGAAATGGTTTTGGTTTAAAAGGTAGTGTCAAGATGAAACTTTTCATTCTGGGAGCAGGGTGGAAACAGTGGGGGAGGAGAATCTCAAAGAATTCAGTAATTGAATTAATAAAAGTATAATAAGAGGAAAGAAGGCTGCATCTTGGTTCTGATTGACTTTCACCGCATCCCTTTCAGTCACAGAAAAATGTAGTGTTCTACTTTGTTCTGCAAGTATTGTCAAGATCATTCATTTACCCCTTTTAACTTATTACAAGGCATTCATGCAGTGGATTTTTAATTAAAAAACAAAAGGCAAGGCTCAGCCTTTTTTATTTGGACTGCTCAGTTTGCATTTCAATCTTTTTTATGGATGCCTTGTTGAGCCCTTAGTTGCATGTCATTTACAGCCTCTGCATCTACCCTTTGGCATGATTTGAAATGAGAGAGTGGTGCTGTCTCATTCAAATTCGACAGATTTTTCCATCTAAAAATTCCCACGCACCTTTTTCTGCAATCCAGTTATACAGGAGCAGAGAAATAACGCTTGCAACAACAGAGGCAGCATTCATGAAAAAATGAAACTAGGTGCTGATTGTGGGAGATGGAGCCCACAACAAGCCACTTTAGGTTATATGGTTCTCACTGATTTAATTCCTGAAGGAGGAAAAAACTCACAATTAAACCGCATGGAAGTTGGAGGGTCTTCAAGACTGTCTGTGTCACATGTGGTCTCAGAGTTACGTACCAATGTTTACCTCCCTGCTGAGTTTTCACTTCCAAGGAGTTTAGCTGTACGTATGTGTCTAGTTTATTGCTTATTTTGTTTTTCCTTGCCTTTTTTTCTTTCCCCAACCTGATTCCGCAGGACGTTATTTCTGGTAGCGGGATGCAGGGTGTGGATGAATGACTCCGCAGGGGTTCTCCTGCTCAGTATTCTGCGGGGGTTCTCCTTGAAACCCTTTAAAGCCTGCTGGCAGCGAGCAGACACCGCTGACGTGTGACCGCGCGACAGCTTTCCTCTGGCTCTGTACAACACCCTCCGGAATATTGTTACTAATTCTTATTTGTTAAACCCTGACAGTGTGTCAGACATAAACACCAAGCCAGGTCTGGTTGCAGAGAGCCATAGTCCAGAGAGACCTAGAAGGATAAAATACATGGGGAGACTCAAGAGGCAAAAGAAATGTATATGTATATGTAGATGCGGTGTGTATGTTTAATGCATACACACGCTGTCAGAGTCCCCTGACCATATGATCAAACTTCCAAACAGATTTATAGCAGGTGACTTGCAGCAGGTTTAGCAGCAGGGCATTTGTACCTGAATAAAGGCGTTAATAGTCAAGAGGAAACTTGTGGATAAAAAGGAGCTTAACAGGAATAAGACCACACTTTGTTGAGCTGGCAAGTGCTCTCTTAATAAGTCCAAATCAACTGACTTCAACACCGCAGTTTTCATCTTCTTTAAATGGGTGTGACCTTCCTGTGGCTGCTGGGGCTACTTTAATTTACCTGACACCAAAAGCTGATGGCTTGGATTTTATAAATCTTTCATTTGAATTTCAATACTCTGCAATGCCTTATTTCCTTTCAGAAATGACTGTGAACTCTGTTTATCAGTTCTGTAATATTTATTTATCACTTTCTATACAAACTCTTTGCAGTTACATATGTAAAGAGTACCATGAGTCCTTTGTAAAGCCAAATGTTTGACACATTTCCTTTTAAATAATTTATTCTCTTCCCTTGTCTGCTTGCTCAACATCTGCTGTGTTAATATTCTTACTACTCCTATTATCAGGGAGTTTCTCTGCCTTGCAGAAACACGCTAAGCAGTTTGACTAATGTCTGTCATATGCGGTTTGTTCTTTTAATCCTTCTTTCTCCAGGTGGGAGATTGTTTGTACAACATAGTTTTACTTCTAAGGGGGTTTTCTAAATTATGTGTACACCACATATGTGCTATAAAATACTGTTACCAAAATCAAGGGAGTGACTATTGCACTTGGAAAAAAACAAGATGGTCAGGTTTTCAGCTCCCACAGAAACTTGTTCTGGTCTGCAAATTGTCTTCTGCACAGCTGAGCTTTATTCAGTTGTGATAAACTCTTTTTCTGTCTGTAGCTATAGCGGTCTTGTTATGGAAGGAGATCATTAGATTTCTTGGCTGTAAGAAATAGCACACGGAAGTTGAGATGGCATTTTAACATTTGTCACTGTAAAAGCAAAGATCACGATAATGTTTGTCTTGGAGTTTCCTGCCAGCTGATTGCTCAGATTGCTTTGTTGTAGACCAGCTGGCAAGAAACAAAGTTGGGTCATCATTCGGGAAGAAAAAAAAAGCACCAATATATGTGATACTTTCATTTATCCCAAATCATGGGATATGCCTAACATGGTCCATTCCGTTGTCCATTGCTTTCACAGTGTCATACATGTTTAGGAGACTGTTATTTGCATTAGTATCACTTCCATTTTCCTAAAATTGAGAATACTCATTTAATGTCTGTATGATTTGTAGTTTTCTATTCAGTCTTCCTCGGACATAAGAAAAATCTTTAGGGAAGCTGCAAAATTCCAATTCTACAGTATCAAAATTCCTGTCATTTTTCTCATTCTCCTGGTACATTATAGTGAGATTATTTTTTTTCTGTGCTATAAGAAGCATTGATTTTAACCATCACTGAATGTTTTTTTTCCATAGTGGTTCATTAAGAATGCATTCAAGCGCCTGGGGGAAAAAAAATGAAAGAAAAAGGAAAAGGACAAAAAAAAGAACAAAAAAAGAAGTCTTAATACCAGGAAAAGTCAATTTACATTTAGCAAGCAGAAGAGAATTTACATTAAATCATTTCTACATTGGAATTTTTCAGTAATTTTTACATTTGTTTGAGATTTTACCTTTTGATCTGCAGGGCGGGGACCGCAGTAAATCTGTTATGCCTGATGCCAGTAATTCATGCAGAATGAATGGACTGTGATGGATTGCTTTATTTCAACAATTGAAGTAAACAGATGAAATTTTTTACCTTGAGACTTAATAACAGATGATGAATGAGAACTTCTGTGGAACAAGAAGTAAGGTGTACTTTCCTAGGGCATACTATAATGCTGAGCAGTCTTTGAGAACACGATGAAAAGCAGGCAAGTAGGTCCATGGAAATACACACTTTTCCAAACAGAGAAAGTGAGGCACTCAGGGCAGCGTGACGTTGTATGAATTGGTCTCCAAAATGATAATAGCTGGACTAAATTAAACCTCTCTTTCCTCCTGGCTAGTTCCCTTTTGCTCTATTTGTAAGACTGAAATAGCGCAGCTCTTCCAAATTTCATACTTAATTTAGATGGAGCCAAAAAGGTGTTGGCATTGTTCTGCTTACAGGCTTTCTTCTGTGGGGAAATGATTATCTAAAATACAGTTTCAGGCATTGAATTTCTGCTAATTCCAAGCTGGGACACCATGACACTTTAATTTTAGGCTCTGGTAACCAATATCTTGCAGTTCTCAAGTCCGTTGAATGTTTTGATAGATTCGGGGTCTGGCCTAGCTTCGAGAAATTGTTTCCAATTATAGTACCGCCACAGCACAACGAAGCCCAGCATTGTCAGGCTTGCTCCTTGCTAAAGGCATCTCACCATCTTTTTAGCTTATTGGAACTGAGTCTTGTATCCCTGAGCTGGAAGCCTATTAATAGAGGTTACAAGAATTTGCACACATTCAGTGCTCCCACTACAAGTGCTATTAAATTAAATAAACACTTGTTAATGAGAGCTAAAAGTACAACACAGAGAAATATGCCAAATTGCTTGGAGAGATATAAAAAGCTTAGTGCATGCCTACAATATCCCAGTATAGATGGAATTTACTCAGTTAAATCAATAGCCTGCAGTCTATATTTACAAACCGGCAATCTCCATTTAATGAATCAGATCGTTTTTGTTTTGTTCATCAACAGTCAGACACCCTGTGCACAAGGAAATTTCTTCTTTAGAGCCATCTCTGTCTGTTTTCCTTCCTTCTTCCTCCCCCCGCCCCCCTTTCTTATTTCCCTGTAAATTTTATGAAAGGAATTCTGCCTCCTCCTTGCAGCATGTGCTCAGTAGGAACCAGAACTTGCACTTCTTCCTTTGGTATTGTTCAGTTGCCTGTGCTTTGCCCTGAAACATAGTAGAAAACACCGCTGACAGACTGCATTCACTTGCGCATATGACATTTATAACAGCATTTTAAGTAGATGTGTTCAGCATGATGCTCCCCTAATTAATGTATCTGAAATCACCAGCTTTACTGCAGCCTTCAGAAATGTGTATTCATTAAAACATTTAATACAGCTTTAAGTGCATGAGTGGTTTAAATATGCAGACATGTCTGACTCCTGAAAGTCAAACCTGGGACACCTCCAGGTGTTCATAGTCATCTGTCCTGCTACTTTTTCTCTATTGTTGATTGCAAGGCTGCTGGATTTTTCTAAGTCAGCACAGTAGTATGTCAGCGATTTTAAAACCAAGTTTAAGGCTGTGGAGTTTATGGAAATGAGCTGTCTCCGAACTATTTTGCTGAATAATAAGAGATGGAGGGGAGAGGTGGGCAGGAAGATGCCCTTTAGCATCATCTGTACTACATATCAGGGTGCACACCTGGCTGTCTCAGTGCTGTGATGGATCCCTAGCAAGGTAGCTTTTTGTACAAGTTCAACAAAAGTCACACTGGATCTTGTGCTAGGTGAATTTACAGAACCTTAATTTATGTGACATGCAGGTTAAGAGGGTTGGGAATAATAACTAAGCCTTACTTTCTGAACATCTCTGCATACCTCCAAATTGTGTTCCAAACCTGTATTTACTTATATGCTGGCTATAGATATATGTCCCATTTTTACTACATAAACAAAACAGAACCTGATTTCAGGTTTTAAAAGTGGTTTTAAAAATACTAAGGGAAAAAAAAGTGGAGTTAATCTTCCTGAGCAGAGCAAATTTCTTATTTCACTAATGTGAAACCCAGGAATTTCACTTTGATAGTCATGTACACCATACTCCTACTGAGTAAATGCCTTGTAGGCCTGTGAAAATAAGAAGGCCTCCTCATATGTCTGATTTAAAAACGTGTGCAATTCCAAGAGGCAGGATGATCCACTGAATAAAATACTAGACAATGACTTGGCCTGACTGTGAGATTTGCATTGTTGCTCTTTCCCTGTATAATGTTTACCAGACTACTGTGGTCAAGATCAGCAAGTCCGTATAACATATACGCATTAATGCATTGCTAGGTATGAATCTGACTTACTTTTTAGAAATCCTTTCATGAACCGTAGCTGCCTATGGAACTGGGTTAGCCTGAGTCTAATCGGTTAATTATCTAGGATCCCCTTGTAATCAGTGGGTAGAACTAAGTACCGCCAGGTTCGATTCAGCCCAGTCTAAGGTAGGTGTGTGAAATGCTGGGACAAGTGAACTTCTGGATGTGCTGGTGTATTGTCTTTCAACATTGTAGGAGCTGAGACATCTATTCAGACTAAACATAACGAGTAACTTGGAGTTGCTGAAGTTAAGTGAAATGAACCTCTAGCTTTTTTTGTTCTCCTCTACAGTCAGGACACTGTGAAGATAAAAACCATGAAGCGCTTAGATCAATGACTGACCCTTACTACTATTTTTGGCTTTCCCACCACTGCAAAGCCTGAGCACCTGTATGTCTTAGCTTTAGACGTGCATATATACAGAGTATTAAGAAGGTGGAGAAAAGATGATTTATTGAGGCTAGTTCTGCTTTAACTGAACTTAATGCATGTAATTCAGTGTGCCTGATTTTCCAAAACTTAGTTAGAAAACAATTCTTACTTTTGGNTTTTTTTTTTTTTTTTCTCTTAGGTACTTCTAAGTAGGATATCCCATAGGGAAATGCTCAATTAGTGCCTCAGACTGTATGTCATTCTCAGAGAACAGGGAACATTTTGGGAGGCTGAATCACAGAAACTCCAGTAATTTATTTTTCAAAATATTTATTCAAAATATTTATTTATTCATCAAAATTTCAGCACTTTTTTAACACATTCAGCTATTAATTTCGTTGGCTTTGAGAAGAGTATTACAGCATACAAAATCTTTCCTTAATGATTGCCTGTCACTATATCATGACACATATTTATCTTAAGTTTCAGGAACTCTCTTAAGCTGTCTTCAGATTTTTGTGCTGTTCTAGAGGCTGGCAGAACATAGGTCAGCTGTATAAGAGTGAGGTTTTCAGGACATGTAGTATTTAATATCTGATGCTTGATTTAAAAGGGCATTAGTAATTCTGGCTTTAGGATGTACAAAAAATTCCTGTCAAAATTACATTACTTTGCATCTAGATTGCAACATATTTCTTCTCTCATGTTTAAGCCATGGCTTTATATCTCTTTTTGCTTTTATTTCTCTCTTCTTTGAGAGGGTTGAATCCAGTAAAACGCTGCCACTTTTAAGCCAACTGAAGCTAGTTGTGATTGCTGGTGCTCAGAGTGTGACTGATGGTGCTTAGCACCAAGCAGAATGGGCTCCCCTGCATGTGCTAAATCTCCTCATGGACTATTTAATCTGCAAACAGAGCTGTTATCTTTCAGCAGGAGTTTTCTCTAGGTTCCATTTCTGAAAGCAACTGTGAGAACAGATAAGGAATGATACCAGAGAGAAATAAGAAATGCAAAAAGAAAGAAATGAGAACAAAAAATGGGATATGTTATAGAAGAGCAGATAAATATTTGAAAGAGAGCCGTTATAAAACATTAAAATTGACATTCTTATTCTCCTAACTCTTACAATCACAGATCTTATGCATTCCTGTTATTTTAATGTATAAATTAATACATACAGGGACTTCAAATGAGCTGACGATCTTGCTACTTCAGCCAATGTGCAAACATTCGAGATGTAGTATTTACACTGAAGAGCTTGCAAGCTAGACAATGAATCCATCAGAGAAGGTGGCTGTTTAAAAAATTGATTTGTTTTAGTTTAGTTTATTTTGTTTTATTTTGAAGTGGAATGACAATGGACGCTTCCAAGCACGTTTTTTTTTAATTGTAACAGCGGGGGTCCTAACACCTTTGGTTTTTCAAGTTGGTAAGATCAGAAACGAGGTTTAACACCAGATAACCTGCTATGGGCAGATCAACATAGGTCTTTCATGTCCTTCGTTGGTGCTTTCGTGTTCACCTCCTGTTCAGAACCTGCAACCCTGGAGATAAACATAGCTCTGAGCCTGCAGACTGCCTGAAGTTCCTTTTCACTGGCCTGTGGTACTAAGGTGTGACTTAACATGAAGCTCATCAAAACGGTGTTAATTTTGTTTTCTTTTACTTTTTTAGTTGTTTTACACTTCAAAAAATTCTCTTTCCTCACCAGGAAAATGTTCCCCATGTGGGGCTTTTGGGGATGATGAGATGGCTAGTCTGTTGTTTCATACTTTCCTGGTTTCCCATCTGATGTTGGGATTCCTCCCTCAAAAGCCTGTGATTCAAGGACCAATTCAAGGTGAATTGATACACAAATTTGTTGTGATGACATGAAATTTGGTCGCGATTATTCACAAGCAACATTACTGAAGGCAGTGTGGAGGAAACGTTGTTTAACTTCTCATTGGTTTTGCCTCTTAATTTTAAGGAAAAATATTACTTCTACCAGTACAAGCAACATTTTCTGTATCAGGGAATTAAAATACTGCCATATTTGTGTGTTTTATGGAGCAAAGTTTTAGGTCAGTTTGGCATTCCAGAATTACCCAAGAGTTTTGTTGTTAATTTCAGTGTAACGAGATTGAAGAGTTAAAGGACAGGTATTCCTATTGGCAAATTGCTACCTAGGGAAGCATTTTTGGATGCTCAAATTACACTCTATTGATTTACTGACTTATAGATTTACATTTCTTTAACTCTGGACACTCTTTACTTCCAAGGCATGATGCATGATTTAGAAAGTACTCTATATACTTAATCCTCTGTAGGAAGGAATAGTGCAAGTCACTAAAAGTAAATCAGTAAGGTATAGTCCTAGTTCAGCATCAGATCTGCTCTGTGTCATAACAGGTGAATAATGGGGAAGATCAAGGCAGCATTTAAAAAGATTTATGAAGACAAAAAACACACTTGGCAAAATTAATCTAGGGAAGAAAAGCAAAGTACAGGAGAAGGGTTTGGAAGAGGAAATTAGTGTAAGTACAAAAATATTTTATTTTTCTGTACTTTTTAAAGACTGTTTAAATGTTTATAGGCTTCTTGTATGTGAATGTTAGGTTTAAAGAGAAGCTACTCTGTGTTTCCTTCGTAACACAGAATAAAATACAGAATTTCCAAAATTTTACCCAATTTAAAGCATCTTTACTCAGGTAGAGCTCATATGCTTTGGCTTTCCTAGAACAATTTGTTGTGAAACTAAATCCGTTGCTTTCCTTCTCCCCAAGCTCAGTGCCGGAGGCAGAGGGGTATCTCGTGATAGACACTGCTGTTCCCTAGCTGTTCTGTTCACTAGCATAAGATGGTTAAACCCACATTATCTTGCATGTAGATGCTTGTTAAAAGGAATGTGAACTCCTGATTCAAGCTGTCGTATTTGCTCAGCTTGATGAGGAGCCTGTTGCAAAAGGGGCCATGCCAGAGTTAGGGAATTGAACAGTCTGCTCAGAACGACTTTCCTGACACTCTCCAGTCTTGGGGAAAAAAATAATTTCTTGTCTCATTGCCACGCTTGGATGTCTGCAGTCTCATCGCCACCCTTGGATGTCTGAAGTCTCATCCTGAGGTGGAGATGTCATCTGAATATTATTTACTTTCCTGATGAAAGATTAATACTTCAGATGATGAAGTCTGAATGCAAGCAAGCTTTGTATGCTGTTATCACAAAAATAATTTGTTGATTGGCTCCCTTTCTTTTTATTCCTTTATTTTTAAAATAAATGTGATTTTTCTACAATTTGTGGGTTTATGTGCAATGTCGGAGAACATGAGGTAGTTGTATTTTTAAGTCTTTTCTGTGGTGTCTTTGTTGTTTGCAATATGCTACAGTTTTTATTACCACTTACTTTGCATTGTGAGCAAAAATCTATTCTTCATAAAACTGCAACCATGTTAAATATTTTGATAGATGATTGTTTGCATCGTGGCAGAAGAGGCTAAGCACCTGACTTGCTGGCCATTGTTCTTAGCACGTTGTCAACAGAGTCCTTCATGATGTGTGCGTTCTGTTCAAAATCTGTCTTCTGATTTAATAATAAAAGAATTTTGTTAATATGTACTCTGTTCCCTGAGGAAACAAAGTATGTGATGATTAATAACCTCAAACATCTATAAATATTTCCTCTGAGTATTTTGCATTGTTTTGCAAATAGTAAGTTCCACAACATTTTTCTAACATACTTTCTGTTAAGTATCTTCTACTTATCTTTTGTATTTGAGTCCTTTGTTTTGTAGTTTACATGTTGCTAAAACGAATCGCCTAACATTATGCATCAACCTAAACCCCCTGCATTAGACTTTGAATAAGTCCAGGCATAAGATGCAGATGACTGCCCTATGCATGGGCATGGACAACTTTAATTTAATCCCGCTAACTCCCATGCCAGCAGAAGTGCTAGTGCAGCAAATGCTTTCTGATCCAAGAATGCATCAATTCTGAGCACACCTCCATAACTACCTTGCCTTTGGCGACCAGGCTGGCTAGATTAAACCTATCATCTTCCACAACTGTAGACAAAAAACTTCATGCTCAGGATTTATTTTCTGGGCAGACATTTTACCCAGGTCAGCTCACATGCACCATTAACCCATACATAAGAAAAGTCGTTCAGATGCTAATGTTTTCCTATCTGTTTGTTTGTTGGTTGGTTGGTTTGGAGTATTTTTACAACGCAATCTTTATCATTAATTTAATATACCTGGCTCACAAGCATTTTTGGACACCAAATAGGTTTTCATCCTTAATACAACTTATATAGTAGTGTGAAAGTATTCAAATCAGTGACAGAAACACAATTTCTAGCCTTTTTGAGGACAGACCTAGAAATTAAGAAGATAACATAGAATCTTGAACAAAATACTTTTAAATTGATGTGCAAGTGAAATCAGAGCTTACCCTCCAGCATCTAAATGGTGATTCTAGATTTTAAATTTGAGTTTAATAAAATTTGGACATTAAAAATGTGACTGATCTTAGAGCATTTGTAATAAAGGCAATTATATTTTTCACATTTTCAAAAATACTCTGGCCATGCTTTACTTTATAAATCTCAAAGTGATATTCCTGAAAACAGATATTTTTTTTTAATAGTTTGGATTGCAGTACTCAAACTGGAAAAAAAACAGCGTGGGAGAAAAGGAATAAGAGCGGCACATGTATTTAAACATCACCTTTGTATTAGAAAAATATGGTATCCATGCTGAGATGTATGTTGCAGGCGAGCCATTCAGGTGTTAACCTTGGCAGCACGTAGGAGTGCTTAAATGGTATAGATTAACAGCTCAGAAACCTTCTCTTGAGTTACACTCTTTCTTTCCTCCCGTTCTTCCTCCCTTCCTTCCCTGCTTCCTTCCTTCCTTCCTTCCATCCATCCATCCATCCATTCATCCAGCACAGAGGCTTTATTGTTGCATTTGTGTTTCAAACTGAAGAGTTGAGTGTGTGGCTCCAAGACAGGGAAATGGGTATCCTAGTTTTTAATGCTTGGGTCCTGCATACGCCATGAAGATCAGAGCTTTAGATGTCCATGGTGCTGGGTCAGGGTGACTGCAAATAGTAATCTAGGAAGAGGCTTAGTCAATGTTCAGCATCTTAGGTAAACTCAGGTAATTAAATTTACTTACCTAACATATTTCTTTCACTTTGCCCAGAAATCTGCAATCTAAGACATTAGTCTTAGAAACTATTTCCCTTTACTTTTATTTTTTAAAATACAAACATTTTAATAAAATGTATTTTTGTATCTAGTTCTCTTGCTGTCAGTGGAAAATATAATTCCACTGTAAAGAAGATAGGCAAAATAGAAAGAGATGACTTACCAGCCTTGCTGTTGCTAAAAGAGTGTGCAGTGGATAGGTGCCAGGGAACGTTGTGAAGGTCTCCATGCTGTTGCCAAGGGAACTCCAAGTTGCACATTTTAAACATTGTTTTTTTCCTGAAAAGAGAACAAATGTCTCTTGGGCACTTTGGCCGGATCCTTTGCTCAGAGTCGTGGTGAAGTCTTAAACTGGAGAACTCAAGACCAAGCAGGCTCTCGTGTCAGCCCCGGAGTTAGCGTGTTTGATTCAGGATTGGGTTTACTGCAGATGCCAGGTAATAGCATTTCCAGTTCCTGTCATCAATGTCAGTCTTAGTTTTATGCCTCTGAACAGGGATTAATTATTATTGATAATTAGAGCTGATTATAAATCCTGAAAGATACATTATTTCTCTCCATGTGGTTTGGTTTTGTTTTACTCTTTCTATGCCCAAGTATTTTCACATTTATCGTTCTTGTATAGATCTATTTCTCCTTCTATTTTAAGTTGCATTTAGGATGTTCTTATTAACTTTCAACATTTCAAACATTCATTCACCTTTTGGATGAGATTTTTTTAAAATTTGTGTCGCTACGTTGCTGGAGACTGTTCCTTGAAACAATCACGGTAAAATACAAAGTGGTTACTGTGTTTATTTGACCAGAGCTTAAGTTTATACTAATGAGGGAGGCTCTGTCTTAAGCTAACGAGGAGAGAGTGAGCCCTGCCTTTCTTCAGATAGTTGCATTAGGGTGGGTTGAGTCACCAGCTAGTGACAGACAGGCAGACCTGGGACTTGAACCCAGCCTGCAGCTTCCAGGTGTGCTTTCCTAATGGAGGTGTCACCTTCAGTGCCTGAAGCCGTATGCAAACCTTTGCACGTACCTGGCACTAATTGCTCACATCCTTAATTTGGTTGAATTGTCAAAGGTGGCAGTCCCTGTGAATGGCAAACGGTTTGCTATTTGCTCCTTCCAAAGAAAAAATTCTTTAGGGGAAGAAAAAAAAAAAAGAAAGGAAGGGAAAGGAATAGGCATGGCTCTGTAACAGCAGCTGAGAAGGCTTTAGATTTGCATGGGAAAGAAGTTCTTGGTAATGTTAGGGAGTCTTCGGTCAGTTGTTTGCTAGGGAAAACGACTCCCCACTGCTGCAGCAGTTGCTGCCTGGAAGTATAAGGGGAAACATGATTTTTAAGAGGCATCTGTGTGGTTGATAGGTCAGGGAAGGTAGGAACATAGATAAGAGACTTTAGCTACAGATTTGTCCCTCTTCCTTTTGCCTTATCCCTGTCCCACAACTTCTCTTCACTGAGGGAGAACTGCATTTTCTCAGAGCAGCCTGCAGCATGCAGAAAGGCAGTTCAGAGCTTGCAGAGATTACTTAAAAGGGATTAGGGAACAAAGAAGGTTCCTCTCCATCTAGTGATTTCTCAGAAACTGCTGCATTAGTACTGCCTCTTACGTGAGATGTTTTGCATGTGTCACCATCCAGTTTTCATTCTGCACAAAAGGTTTTGTTTTATCTTCCTTTGGAAAGATTCCTGGAATTGTCATATGCAGATAATCAGAAGAGACAGAGTGGCCGTAACATCCATATCTACTGATTTCCATTTTTGAAGTTACCCACTGACCGTTCAACTCTTATGTTTAAACAGTTTCACAGTTGAAGCCACTATGAGTGCAATCAATTTAATGATGTTCTGTTAATTCAAGTGTTTTTTGTATGCTGCTGCATGGGCACTAGATGGAGAATTCTCCTTGAAATTAAATAAGGTACTTAAAACCCACTGCAGTAACTGTTCTCAAGTGCAATTGCATACCACGTGTAGTGGTATGTCTCTTTGTTATCTCAGTTTTATAAAGATTACGGCATTTGAAAAGGTAATGGCTCTAACCGAAGATCTTCCATGGCTGGACTTCATAATGTTCATATATGTACATAAATCTGACAGTACTGCTAGAATAAAACTGAAGATTCATAAGCTACTGCAATGGAGGGGCATTTGAGCATCACTTTGGAAATCAGGTTTCATATAATTTAAGAATATGGGGCCAAGATTTCTCCCATGGTAAATATGGGCACTAATCATAAAGCTTTCACAAATGTGAGCTTCCTTTTTGCTCAAACATATTCTGCTCTAAAATTTTAGTTTACTGACCATCTCTCCAACAGTAACCTTCAACTACCTAGTGAATTCATGTTGTCTGGGAGCAATTAAACGTCCCTTTGAGTTTATTCGTAATTCTTCTATTCTAGATGTGACACTATATATATCGGTCATTTTACACAGCTTTGTGTGTAAAATATGGTTTCCCATATTCCATAGTAGATAGAGAGATCGACGTACCTCCAGAAGCAATGTATCCCATTCTAAAACAGCTAGGATAAACTTTTGCCGTGCACACTGATTTTAGCAGAAGTCTAGATGACTAGCTTAGAATTCTAGCTCTGAGATGTTTCTGGGAGCAATTTTTGGAGAGCAGTTAGTAAAGGAAATCTAAATTAAAGTGAAGATTTCCTCAGGCATGCAAAAAACAACAAGAGTCTGCAAGAGTGCCTGCAGATCCAGTAGAATGAGAGTAGAGGAAGAGATGAAGATAAGACCATAACAGAAAAGCTAAATAATGTCTTTGTGTTGATGTTCACCGTAAAAAAGGAGCTACAGAGACTTTCATGATGAAAATCTTGCGATTGAAGAACAATTAAATCTTGTGGATTTCTTGGTGGAGAACCTGTTGAAAATAAAAAGACTGTAGGTGTCATGGAACAACTTGACAAAAAGTATCAAGTCTCATGGATGAGAGAGTGTTCAGCAAAGAGCTTTCACAGAACTCATGGGTGAGTACAAAGAGGCTACCTAACCTCTTGCTTAAAACTGACTTGGACTCTGAGGACTGGAGGGAAGAAAATTAGTGCTGTTATTTATAGCAGGCTCTTGGGTACATGTAGGGAACTATGGGCTTGATATCTCTGGTCACGCAGAGACCAAAGATGTAGATGAAGTTCAGTACAAGTAAATGTAAAGTGATGCTTACGTGCGAAAAAAACAATGCTAACTTCACAAACAGAATGATGGACCTTGAGCTGCTGACCATTACTGCTGAAAAGCATGATCTAAGGGTTATGGTGGCTAGTTCTATGAAAGCTTCAGATAAATGTACAGGAGTGATACAAAACCAAATAGAAATGTAGGGCTTATTGGGAAAGTAACAGAAAACTAAACATGACAGCATCACTGTGCGATTGTAACATTACACAAGGCACTTTTGTATATTGAATAATGTGTGCTGTCCTGGTCTCCCTGTCCCAAAAAGGGGGTAGTAGAATTGGAAAAGGTTCAGAGAAATGCACCAAGGAGAATCCAAGGTTGTTATGCTCGTTATTACGTTTTCATTTTCTAGTGTTATCACAGTGTCTACAACAGGATAATAGATCAAAATGGACTACCTCAAAGCCAAGAAAGAGGTTGTTTTCTAACTGGTGTTGTGACACATTAATTTTATGATAGGAATCCTTCTTCATGTGTTGTGTAGATAGAGCTGACAATAAATAACTTCTGCAGTAGCTTCTCAACGGAAGTATTCACAATTTCAGGTACTGTACATCAATTTTGCTTTATCCCAAACAGGCTATCGCAGCCCTATCCTGCTCAAGCAGGATGTTTCTTTTAATCTTTTTCCTAAAGATACATTCCTCTTTTTTTTTTATTTTTATGTATGAGTAAAGGGCCTCTAAGATATTTCAACCATAAAGCTTAATTTTATTAATTTGGCTTACAAAAAGGGTTACCTCTGAGATTGTGAGCTATTAAATATCCGTGTTTGCACAACTCGGTTGCCAACAGAGAGGTCTGGGGTGGGTAGCGGTGGTGGTGCATGCTTTTAGTAAGTCTGGTTTTACTTTTAGCTGTAAATTTGCTGTGAAAAGAACAAGAATCCAAACAGCACTTTATTGTCTACAGCAGCACATTGTTAGCAGAACACCTCAGGGCCAGGGAAGATGTGATTTTCTACTTAATAGAAGCACCAGCAGGTGGAATTCTCAATCTCTTTTTGTGTTGTTTTTTTTTTTTTTCTCCTATAGTGTTTTCATCGGGCATAGGAAATGTAATAAGCAATTACTAACAAACACTGTTTTAATTGTTCATTTTAAAGTTCTGAAATAGAGGTGAAAGACATGCTTTAAGTTTTTTCTTTCTTTAGATAGTCTATAAGAAATCTACTGATTTTTTGTTGTTTTTATTTGTCTGTAATACTTTTCTCCCCAAGAAACATGTAAAAATTTTAAATATGTGGTTTTTAGATGAAACATTGTATAGTGAAGGTTGCAAAATGCTTATTTTAACTCTGGCTTACATTCTTATAATGACAAACCATAAAATTATAATGAGCTGATATAGTCCTATGTATGAGTACTTTCTGAACATTTGTTTTGCCTAGAGCCAATTCTCAGAACACACACACGCGTGCGCACACACACACACACACAAACAAAAACAACAACAGAAAAACCCATAAAACCCCCATATTTAAGCATACTGTGTTGGAGTTAGACACTTTTTAGAAAGGTATCTGAGTGAACCACTGGAAATCATTGGCCAATCACCTGAAACGTAACTTTGCTGAAGTGCAAAATCAATTTCTGACAGAAATATCCTAATCTTCATGGGAAGCATTTTATTTCAGTTTATTAGGGGAGTTCTATTCAGTGATTTGTTCCCTAAAAGTTAAGAAACAATTTGAAATTAGAAAAGACTGAAAGTTGGTCTTATTTTAATTTTCATTCTATGGTTAAAATGCAATATCAGAGAGGGTACTGCTTACTACTTCTAAAATTTTAAAGACTGGGCTAACCAAAACAACCTATTTAAATTTCAAAATATAGATAGTACGTCCTTTGCACTGAAATGATTTCGCTTATTTAATAGTGTAAGTTTTGGTAGATGCCCTTTTTTATGTCTCTAGTGCACTTAAGTGTTTAGATCAAATAATATGAGTGACAATCATTCCACCTAGCGTTAGCTGCTGAATTCCCATCAAAAAGTTTGCCTTCCCTTTTTATTCAGTGGGAGAAGATATTCATTACAGATGAGAAATCATCTCATCATTAGAAAGAGAAATCACTCACTGAAGTTGCCTCTTATCTCCACTGACTACAAACAGAGCCTCGGTTACTGGCTGATACTAGGTGCTTAATTTTTAGATGGATGAAGTTAAGTGAGAGTACTTCCTGACTAAAGTAGTATAATTTTTTTTTTCTGTTTACTTAAACTGACATATAATTCACCATCCATATGCATAGACTAAAATAAAAGAATAAGATCTAACCATTATCCAGTTAGTAAGAAATACTCTATTCGCTATTTTCATATTTAATAAAAAGTAAAAATTAAGAATTTGAATAAATTTGTACTAAGCGACACAATTATATTGGTCACTGTTTATGGGTATATTGTATCTAATGCTCTTTGGTTGCAAGAAGAGATGAAAAATTATACCAGCCAAAGTGACTCAACTTTTCTTTAAAAGAAGAAATACTTCAAATGAAAAACAAGTTTAAACTTGAAGATTTAAGGTCTTCTGCTTACTGATTTAATTCCTGATTAAATTTGGTGATTCTAATCATTTTGATTTAAATCTGCACACTCTGACGTACAGTGACTTGCCTCATTAATTTTAATGAGTCTATTTCATGTGCAAAGCAAAGCACCTGCACAAGTCTTTGCAGGGTGTAGTCCTTGGAGAATAAGGTTTCTGTTTTAATTATTAGCTAGTCTTGGTTTTAGTGTTAATTTATAGTTTCATATTTTCTTTAAAGAAATGCTACGTATGTTAACCACTTTATCTACAAGTTACACCTCAGAAGTGGGATTGTTGAAGACTTGCCTTCTCTAAGGGACTGGAATCACAAGAAGATTTGGCTCGGTTCCTTCAACAGCTAGTTTGTGAACTAGGAAGAACTTGAAGAAAGATGAGAGTAAAGAAGTAGAATATTTTTACTTTTATAAAGGCAATTCTTCAACTTTAAGCCTGGAAAAGAGAGAGAGATTTTTTTTAAGGTCTATTATTTCGATACCCGAAGTGCCAGTACAAAATGGCTGGCGAAATTCAAGTTCAAGCTAGGACTGGAAGCCAAATTAATTGACAGCTTATTTGTATTGTATTTCTGATTCAAATGAATTCAGTAATGTAGTGCATTTTGCTAGACTTCCCACTGGGTTTCAAAGGTCAAAGGACTAAATTGATGACAGCTGACAGAATTGTATGTTTTGTCGATACGCTTGCTGGTACTCCTAGCAAACCTGCTCAACTTGTAAATCAGAATTCATCTTCTGAAAATGTCGACTCTTTTAAGAAACCTTGAACAAATGGATTCATTTGTGGCATTGTCCTGAAATATTTAAGGTTAGCTTTTTCATGTTGGCAGTGAATAATCTAGCATGCTAGTTTATTATTCCTCTGAAAATAGGCACGTATGCCGTAGTAGGAATGAACGGATCACTTTAGCAGAAGTCCAGACATCTGGTCGGCAAATGTAAGTATAATAGTATTCCCAAAGCCTCATGTTTAAAAACTAGGGCAGGAAAGGAGAAGTAAGAATACAGAAGAAAATATATCAGTGGTTCAGTGTATATGTAAAAAGTAAATGAAAAGCATCAGGTAAGGTTTGGCTTGACAGGCTTTCATTATTGGACTGAGAAAGACTGCAGGGTGTGTGTATTCAATGTGTCAGCATGACTTTATCGGGAAAAAGAAAAAGCGCCTTTAGCTCTTAAACTGATACAAAGGGGATGTTTTCGTTATAGACAAACAGGATTTTACAAACTTGCTGATATCTTGGTGTGGCACCTGGCGTTCTAAATGTTAGAAAAAGTAGCTTGAGCTGGCAGGACTTTGAAGCAGAATATTTTTGAAAATGCAAGAAATGTAATGGAGATTTCATTTTCTTTCATTTTATTTATTTTATTTTATTCTGTTCCTGAAACTGTCATTTTTTTATAATACACCATGAGCAATTATTCTGAAAACAGCACTAACAAAAATCGATAATGTTGCATTTTCAGCCCACCCATGTGATTGAATGGGTCTTTCTCAGTTCTTGGTAAAAAGTCAGCAGCAGATGATATGAGGAGCTGTATTTTTGGCACCCAACTCTGCTTCATGTGTGTCACAGGAAGCAGTTATTCCCCTGCCTCACCATCCCTCAGCAAGTTCAGGTCATGCAGCAGTGCTCTGCCCTGCTTATTTTTACTTTACTGACAGCACTTCAAGGGATTGAAAAAAAGAGGGGAGGAAAACAGTCCTCTTATTTATTTTCTTATAAATCCCCCCAAATGTTCAATAAAGATAGTGTGACATTTAGAAAATGCGTGCTGTTGAAGTGTGGGAATGTATTTAATTACCAGTGCTGCGGGAGGAACTACAGAGCTTCCTCCAGCAGCACTCCTGCACGTGAGGAGCAACGTCACCGTGTGTTAGTAAAGGTCCTGATGTCGTGAGACATTTCTGTTCACATTTGTGCCTACTCTGCAACCTTCTAAGCCTTGTTAAAGGAACATAAGAATTTCCTGATAGTTAATCTCCAACAGTTATAACCTTAATATGTGTATGTATTTGTGTGGGTGCACTTGAAGTGCAAATCTATTCTGTGTTTTTTAGAATCCAGAGCTTATTTTATGTGACCGGCATATAATCACTATCATGCTTGAGCTTCGCTGAAGTTGGCAGCATTAAAGGTGTATATTTAATCACAGATGATCTGTGAGTCTTGTTGAACATGGTAGCATTGCAGAGATCCTATTTTCACATTCTCTAATGTAGTAACAAGAAATCTTTGTGCCAGTGGGACATATACTTATGTTTCCTGATTTCCTACATCTAGCTAATTAGTTTATCCTGAAAATTTCAAGGAAATTATGCTTCCATTCCCTGTCAACTCCTCCTATTCCGAAGATCGGAATGAAAACATTTTACTTTTGGAGCTGATCTAGATGCAACAATTCTTTCTCCCTGTCCCTCCGCCTCTGCCTCTTCCTCTCTCTCTCCCCTCTTTTTCCCTTATATATGGCTGAAATTTGAAAAATTCTATTATATAAAATATTTTTTACATCTGACCTGTCTAAAAAGAAGCACATTTTTTCTGAACACTTCAGAAAATGCAGAAGTATTTTTAACTGTTTACTTTTCGTGTTATATTTTGTTGATTCTTTTACAAATAATTTATTTTAACCAGGTATTTACTTTAGTTCATGATGGCAGAATAAACCAGCATTTTCCCTTACAAAACGCCTTGTTACTTCTCCCTGCTTAAATTACCTGAGGGTTGCAATAGAAATGTTATGATATTTACATGTTATACCGTACTGCTGAAGCTGTGGTTGGCAGCAAGATTCACTGCGGTTTTTTACAGTTCTCTGTCACAAGCCAAGCTTAATATTATCTCTATAATTATCATGCTCCAAACGTTTACACCAACAAAATCATTTAACAAGTTCAGCAAATCCTAGGGCCATGTTTACACTTGAGAAGAAGCCTGAATTCTAATTGGCAGATGCCACTTAGGTGTATGGAGTAGGAGTTTTCACATGTTGGGGTCCTTAGTGGCTAATTTAACAGTGGTGAGTGGCTGTCAGCAAGAAATTGTGATAAAGTTCTCTTTAAAAGCTCTCTTTCTCAGTTCAGAAAAGCTTGCTGACTTGTAGCTTACTCCTCTCGGCAAAGAGGTCGTTTAAACGTATTCACCAAATGTCTTTAGAATTATTACATGATGTCGATCGACAGCACGTATTGCAAAATCAGAATGTGTTGCTTATCTGTATTTGATCAGAGAACTTGCATAGCATTTAATCAGATCTGTGCCATGGTTTATATTCCTTAATATTTCTGCTGTAAGTATGCACTGCATAAATATTTTATCAACTGTATACTGCAAAGCTTTTAACATCACTGGTCTGCAATTTTCAGCACAAAGAAAACATGCTTGAATTTTTGAGAATATTCCACATTCATGCACTGTCACACGTTTTTAAGTCTCATCAGGAGAAAAAAGAATTGGTTTTAAGGGCATAATGATGAGCACAACTTTAATTCTTTGGTCATGGAGTGGTCTTTGCTGGCAGTAAATGGTTTCATTTTTTTTTCATGTTTCTTTCACTGTTGGGGGTGGAGGGGAAATGGTCAAGGCATGTTTCCAGAACCTGCTCCAATAATTAATCTTATTTATTTTTTCAATATTTTTCTACGTATTCTTTATTTGACTTTACATACTTTACAGCTAATAAAAGCTTGTTTAATGGTGTTTGACAAGCTAACTCAAAGTTTCATCTGAGTTGTATGCAGAGTACTTCATACACACGGAGGAGTGTTGTTGAGAGTGGGAGCGTCCATCACCTGAGGCTCCACAGCCGGAGGTACTCCTCAGTGTGTGTGTGTGTGTGTGTACACATGGGCATGTTTGCAGTATATCTAATATCTGAGAAATATGAGTTATAATGACCCTTCCTAAAATGAGAGGAAGTGTTTGAAATTATGATAGATCTTTTCTTTTAAGCAAATTACTTGCCTCTGTTAAGGTATAAATTGCTTCAGAGTGGATAGTAACCTGGACATTAAGTTGCTTCATCCTATGCTGTCTTCTTTCCCATTAATTTATTGCCTTATTTTGTCTTAGTTGCCTCAATAATTGTCATGACTTATACCTGTATGGTCCTTTAGCAGCAGCTTTTTATTCCAGCTGGACACAAAAAAATCTGCTGCTTTTCATGAAGAAGTAAGAGAAGAAGCAAGACCAGTACTTACTACTTTTTTTTAGCTTCTTTTTCCACCAGGAACGCTCCATTTTAAGTTCCAAAAAAGTTTCCAGTGTGGCTTGTTGAAGTCATCAGGACGACTCCATGACAAGAAGCATAGTGGGGAAAATGAAGCAGAGGCGTACAAACAGTAGAAAAAAATAGTGAGAAGGGGAAACAGGTGAGAAGGAGGGAAAAGAGAAGAAACAGAAAACAAATAATAGGCTCTAAAAGAGGTATGAAGATGAATGAAAAGAAAATACATCAGGAGTTATGCTATATAAATGGTGGGCAGGGGCAGCCATCTATCAATCCACTGTCGTCAGAGACTTCACTGGAGGATGAGACTGAACTCAGAACTTATAGGAGACAGTGTTCACTTTTGCTTTAAGTAATGCATATTGGGCAAAAAATACATCTTTTTGTTGCTGTTGTTGTATCACTCCTATTTAGGATTACTTTAGCTGCTTGGTATTATTCAGCAGGATCGGTCAGAGTTGCAGACAAAGCTGTTAGGAAGAAAACAGGACAGGCACAGAACAGTTTCAAAGATGAGAAATCACCAAGAGAAACAGGAGTCCCTGTGAGAGAAGTGGGAGTGCTAATAAGGGGAAAATGTCAGCCTCAATCCAGGTGGACTAACAAGATCATAAGGTTTAGGTTTGAAAGAGAGAGAAAGCTTTAAAGCGCCTCTTAACCCAGGAGAAACGAGAGCTAGCCAAAACTTCTGGAAATGACAAATTGCTGAAAAACTGTTGCAGCAGGGTTATGATTCTTTGACTCTGGCTTTATCTCAGCTACCCTTGCAATGAAAGGACAATATTTAAATAAAAACTTTCAGCCTGAATCATTGACACGTTCCTCATTTCAGTGGGAGTTAGGGATGCTAAACACTGAATCTTCTAAATACTTCTGAGTTTCCGGACCAAGCTGCGTAGGCCACTTACTGTTTTAATCCTCATTGAGCAAATAACTAATGCATTATTTTGGTGAAACACTTTCAGTATTTTTAAAAATCTTTGTGTTCCAGAGAGTTGTTTTTTTTCAAGTACAGTATCTGTGGGGCCTGTCTTATTTTCAGGAGTAGTGAATTTCCTGATCCAGGCCAAGGAGAATCAGATCATGAGGGAACTTACCTTGGAGTGAGGTGATAGAGTTCAGGCCTACCAACTGAGGTATGTGATAGGGAGAGAGTGAAGAGATCTAAATTAAAGTTGTGACACAGTGAACAAAGTGCGCTGTGATTTACATGTGAGTAAACTACAGAAGGACCAAGTGATCACCTCTAGACAGAGACGGACAGTATCTCTGGAGAGAGATAATGTCTTGAGAGAGACAGGACAAAATAAGGCAGCACTTACTAGAAGAACCCATCACTTGATTTCAAGCTCTCTTAATTTCAGCTATTCAACATGTAACGTGTTGAACAAGCCTGCTTATAAATATTAAAGATCTTCTTTGTCCCAAATGGTTTTTAGCTTAGCTTAATAGCTTACGCACAGCATTCAGGAATCATCAAAGAGTAAGAGCACTGCACTTTGTTCAGGAAATACTAGATAAGACAAACCTGTCGGCATGGCTACTTTCCTGTATCAACCCTGCTAACCTAATAGTGCTTTTGAATATTGGAAGCAAAATTTGTGTTTTCTTTGCTTTGGCTTAGTTCCATCCATCTGAGAAACGTAGTACTTTTCTCTTTTAAGTGTATTAAACTATTCTTGTGGAGTGAATTATGTCGATAGCTTGTTTTCTTGGAGGAGAAGGCAGCAGTAAAAATTATTTGTGACCTTTTTTTTGAAAAGATGGACTTCAGACATCCATGAAATCAGGATTTGTCCAACATGAGGCCCTTTCACTTGTTCAAGTAAACTGCTATTAACCCTTGCCAGGGTTTGTTTTTTTGTTTTGTCATACATTGTCCCTTTTTTATGGTCATTCTGAAGGTAAAAAAACAACAATAAACACCTGAAAAATATGGTAAGGACATCTGAATCACTTCATGTTCTCATAAACTGATCTTTGGGACTTGTGCAAAGCATGAAAAAGCTGTTAATATATGTAGAATTAATTCTGATAAATTATTCAACATGTAGGAATACAGTGTATAATCTCTTTGAATAATCCTCCCATCTTAAAGCCTTCAGTTCTTTTGGGACTGAACAATGCTGGCTGATAGTACTGAGGGTTGTAATACATTCTGATATGTCCTGACTCGTTCTTGTAAAGGTAAATTAAAAGCAAATTTATTTCTAATTAGCCAGATGGATTGCTCAAATGACTAGGTCTGCTGGGTAGTGTTCAAGCTTTTAATTTCTTGTGATCTGAAGTTGAGGTTATATATCATTGACTATTTGAATATCTGAAAAATTAAGAACTTCTTAAGCAAATGTAATGGACAGCCTGAGAAATTATGGTAGCTTGTGTTCAGAGCTGTTGTGAGACAGATTTTCACCACAGTGTGTTCTGGCATAGAAACAAAGATGTGATTTTCCCTATCTATTCTCAGCAATAAATAAGTAAATGCCGGATTATCAGAGTTTTCAGAACCTGGCATAAGGTTCCTTGGAAAAATCTCTTTTGTGTTTTACCTCACTTGTTTGGCTTTTTTTTTACTTGACTTGACTTGAAAACATGGCAATGCCATCTCACTGGGATACAAAGCCTAGTTTGGTTTTGAGCAGCTCAGCACAGAAACCCAGTGCGGTACGTTAGGTTTTGGCTTCAGTTAATCTGCCACGATTCATGAAGAAAATTTCACAAGGGTCACAGAAATAAATGTGCTCCAACAGTGATGTGATCATAAGGAGTGGTATTTGAGGCACTTCTGCTAAATGGAAACTAATTACATTGTGCAGAGAACTGGTAAGACTTTTTTTTCTGCAGTGCTGCATAGAGCTTTAGTCTTCCGTCTTCTGGAGGGATTAACTAAAACTGGAACTGAAGGAAAAGCAAAATTAAATAGAGAGCTGTCAAAAGAGAGAAGACTAAGAGGCCTTGGCTTATTTAGCCTTCTGAAGTGAAGGCAGAGCTGGTTGATCTTTGTGCCCTATTTAGCAGGGTAAATAACATAGAGGAGAAGACCTATTTAAGCTAAAGAATAGTATTGGCACAAGAATAAATACACATATACTACTTATTAATACATTCAAGTCAGAGTTTAGGAGAAATATATAAGATGGTTTTGGATAGCTTTCTGCTTGGTTAGGAAGACCAAGCTACCGATCGACTATGATCAATTTATGAAGGAGCTTGTGAATCATGGAGGTATTAAGTTTTCTATATTAGTGAAGAAGATAAAGAGACAGAATTATACCATCTTTATTTTTATTATGCGCTCAACTGGATATATTAGGCTTGAGATGTTTTCCTTGAGAGTTTACTCTTCTATCAAATTTACCACAGGTTTATTTTACTTGAGGACTAAACTCTCTTTTATTCATGCTATGAGCCATGTATGCTTTAAAGGCACCCTTCTGTACTTAGTCCATGCCTCTTCTTATGGTATCCGTGTGCTTTTCAGAAACGTGTTGACTAATATGGTTATAATGTGTCATACAAATGCTTCTTTCTCTCTTTCTTTCTCATAGTCTTCAGGAAAAAGAGCACACACACAGAGGCACACAAATATATATGGGAAGTCACGTTGAAAAAAGTGGACTTTCTCGTAGCACATGTGGGCGAGGTGCAGACTTGATCCTATATTCTTGTATCGAGATCCATGTTCTGGTCAAGTTATAGGAGAGAGGAGTGCAGAGCATCCTGACTACATTCCTCAAACTAGTGCATGAGGGAAGGTTTTAGACACTCCAGCAATCATTAAGGGTCATGTTTTCAAAGGCAGAAGTGTCAGAGGATGCAAGCAGGCATACTGGGACTTTCAGAACCATTTCTGTAAGCATTTCATTTCAATCAGCTGGAACTGAGCACTGAAAATCGAGCCAGTGATCTGCATCATTTGATACGTACCTAACTTGGCAAATTTCTTACTGAGATCCTTGAAGGCAAAGAATAAAATCAGTCTGACATGATATTTCATAAGGAATTAGCATCATGAAAGGATTAATGCTTGCAAACTTCTGAATGGTTAGGGTTTTTAAAATTATATGCTTGCATATAATTTAGCTCAATATTGCTTGTTGGTGTAACTGTAGTCTAAAGGAAGGTGTTTGCAGCAACTCATACTGTGGAGAAAATACATTTGAGTTCATAAGAGCTGTAATCTCTTGAGACTGCATTGTTTCGTGTTTCTGTGGGTTACAGTGCAACATGGAAATACTAAATGCATATATTGCGAAGTCCAAAAGATTATTTGTCAAGATGGAGAATAGTCTCCTTGGCAGCATTAGTGGTAGGATGTTTGGCTTCCAGAAGGAAGTACCGAAAAATGTGGCACATTAAGAGTCAGGTATATCCTTAAATTCCACACTGACTCAACCAGTTTTTTTAAAGGATAGTGACAGTACTTAAAAACAAATGTCAGAAGAGCAAACTGATTGAGAGCACACTGTTTCAGACTACCACAACTGAAATTGTCATTCCTGGTTTCTGAATATTTTGGGCATATGTTCCACAGTCATCTGTAGCTTAGGGCAGCAGCCTGAGAGTTAGTTTTCTAAAAGGCAGGTTGGAACAAACTGATGTAGCGATAGGAAAAATCCAACTGCAATAACCACCAATATGATAAAGATTTTATAATGTACAAGGCTTCCTGTAGGATGCTAACTCTTCTGTAATGTTCAAAGTTAACTAGTACAGCTGGCAGCAGCTTCATCCCGAGCTCAACGACATCTGCATGTCTAACTGCAATGGCATCTGCATATCTTCTGGGAGTATGCAGGGTTAGACTGCGAGAGACAGTAAGTGCTGGTACTTAAAACAGTAATTTGGATAGCACTAGAGAGATATAACACTCATTGAATGAAATTAACTGAGGGGCAAAGTGGAAAAAAAAGCTAACTCTCTTTCCAAAACATGAATCATTCTGTCCAAATCTGAGCAGTGACAGCCTAAGCTGAAGTGCTTGTGTTTCATTAACTGTCCATTAATTGGTTTTATATTTGGTGTGTGGTGGATATAACTGCAATTGTTTCAGTTGGGCTTGGCAAAACTTCTGCTGTAATGGATACTAATTGTCATCCTTTTTTAGCTCACTCTGTTAAGTTGCCAAAATTAAATGGATGTAAACTGAATTATCTTTTACTTCTAAATCTGTGATCTCTATGTCAAGATATTTTGGTAGGTAAACTTGCTTTTCTGCTTCTCCTCCCTTAAATAAAGCACACTTAAATTTCTAATGCTGTCAAACTAGAAATGCCCCCTCCACTGGAATTTGGAGAAAATAATCCACAAGTGGTCAAGAAAGTCAAAAGTGCTAAGAGACGAAAATCTGTTAGATGTGAGGTGAGGTTCCCTCCCAGTCTGTAGTTTCTGGTTCCTGTTTTTAAAAAGTAGAATAAAATAAAATCAGACAGGTTATCACATTTCCTTTAATGTGAAATTCTGTGAATCTGCTGGATAAAGTCGTGCTTGGGCAAGGCTTAGCAATTGTGTGCAAATGTAAGTCAGCTCAGCCAAAAGAAGTGATAATTGAAATTTTGGTTGTTCTGCAGATGGTGTTTAAGCAGCAGTACAAGCCTGACTCAAAACATGCAATAAGTGAAAGTATCCTTTTTTTCTCTTCAAAAAAAATACCCACCAAAAAAATTTATCTTCCATGCAGCTCAGCAGAGCATCTTTGAAGCAAGAGGAATTACACTGTTTTCCCAAAGTGATACAAAGCAGTCACAAATTAATCCCCAAAATGTCTGTCCGTCCTCATCTTTCCAAACATGTTTAGTAGGTGATATCTTGGCACAGTCAGGTAGCTAATATATGTGCTTCATTAGGTTAGAACAACACATGGAAGAGAAATTCAGGTCTTACTAAATTAATTGAAAATTCTCATTAACTTCCATTGAAACCAGTGTATGGCACTTCAGGGTAAATTGTCAATGGAGCAGCAGTTGTGGATACAAATTTGTGTCCACAGATTGCCCACAGATTTGAATCTATTTCATAATTTACAGAATCCCTGTAAAATCCAAGGGGGTGGATATACCTACTATAGCATTCAAACTCTGGAAGGACATTGGTGCTGGGTAGCCCACTCTACTAGTCAGGTAATGTTCTGGTTAACTGAAAAAGCAGCAGAGCCCCTTACGCTCTGATCTTGAAAAGCAACATTGCGTA
The DNA here is from genome assembly GCA_013396915.1 of Stercorarius parasiticus. NCBI lineage: Eukaryota > Metazoa > Chordata > Aves > Charadriiformes > Stercorariidae > Stercorarius > Stercorarius parasiticus. The sequence goes on along the minus strand of VWZL01004435.1, from coordinate 265,556 downwards.
GCTGAAATACTTCACGTTAAACTAAATCATCTGTGTATGTAATCATTTTATAAATGATAAAAATCTTAATCCCTTCACGCCTATTATACTTGGGTTAATCACTCCAGAAAATGCCCCACATTACAATAAAGGCCTCTTCAAACAATTCATCTTTCTTCCACCTCAGTCGGCAGCTATTTTGAGGTTTGAAATAAGCTTTTTTCCTCAGTTGTATGTCCACTAATGTCAATAACAAAATTACTGCTGACCTCATGGAAAGTAAAACAAAGTCCTTAAGACTTCCCAAACGCTGGATTCCTGTTGCAGCAGTCACAGATGTTATTTTATCTCTGTTTTATTATGTTACATAATTGACAACAGATAAGTGTTAGGGCAGATGTCACTGCTACACATGTGCTTCCAAGTTCTTTTCCTTCATGTGCAATGTAGTGCACAGTCTTGGGAAGCACACGCTGCAGCATTTGTCTTCTGTTTCTTTAGACTTGGCAGAAATAATGGAAACAAAGTTATATGACCAGTACTAGAACCTGCTGTTGGCACTGGGCTTTCATCAGAGCCTCTTTTAGAAGCAGAATTTCTCCTGGAGAATGGTCTACTTCTATTGAGATGAAAGAAGAAATCATTCTGCCTGCCTTTGGTTCAGTCAGATGCGCTTAGAATATACTTATGGAGCAGCAGCTGTTCACAGCAGAGTGCATTGGGCAAATTAGTGCCTGGGTTAGACTAGTCTAGGTATGAAACTCCTGTATAGAAAGCTATATTAGCGCTGCTTTGTTCAAACAGGCATTGCATTCTCTCCTATGAAACGGTGAGATGTATAAGAGACTATATCCCATGGTTCTCAGAGCTGCATTTGACTGCATGCCTTTGATTTAATTATTTCCTCATATAAAGTGGAAAAGAGATTCTACTCTTTCCATACCCTAGAAGATGTGAGCTTAGCCCATCACAGAAGTCAAACCATTTCCTTTGAGTCTGTAATGCTCGAGATTTCTGTCTGCAGCCTGTCTTCCCACCAGTAACGTAGAATATCGGTGTTGACTGCTATTTTGGGGAACACTGTGTTTTATCTTCTGTCTCTTACTAATGCCACATGTTGCTCTTTGAAAAGTTGTAATCATATGTGTACAAGTTACAGTATGATGACAGATCATAAACTTCATGTTTGGAAGCAAAAAAGCTTGTTAGACACCAGCAATGACATTGCCATTTCTGGGATTGTAGCACGCTGTGATGATAAAGGGCAAAAAAATAAAACACTTAAATAACCAGAAAGTGCACCTTTGGTTACTCAGGCATGGTCCAGAAGATCTGAAAATGGGTTGCATACCTGTATCTTCAGTGTGAAGAAAGCTGTATTGAGAATGTGGTTGTGACCATGGGTATGGAGCGCAGCCATGGTGCACTGAGTGAGTTTGCATTTGAGACAAGCAGTTTTGTATGTTCTTATTTTGAGACTTATTAAACCCTTTGGTTTGAAATGTCTTTCTTCTCTCTCAGACTTCTCCTCTGAGAGGCTGAATGGGAAAACACTTTATTAAAAGTCAAAATGACAGGCAGCTCAGAGAACATAGAGCCTGTAGTGCAATGCCCTTGTAGGTGACCTCGCACCATTGCTGCAGTTATGTACAGGCTGCGGCAGAACGGGGCTCGGGGGCTTGCCCCCGCTGTCTCTCCCTGAACCCCAGTTGTCCAGGGCTGTGAGGAATGCTAGCAGCAAGGGCAGCCATCCTAAGAGGCTGGGTTTTGACCAGCCATGCACACAGCTGTCTGTGGACTTTACGATGCCAATGGCAGTTCTACTCCTTTATCACCCCATCCAGCTCAGGGTAGTCTGTTATTAGCTTTCCTGTGTTAAGCACAGTTTGTGCTGCAGCCTCTGGTGCTTTTTACTTGCAAAGTCCTTCAACTCCTCAGATCACCTTTTTTTTTATGCAAATAGAAGAGATACTTGCAGCCTGCAAATGCATTATTTTCACTGTATGAAAAAAGAGAGGGAGCAAGAGAGAAATGTCTTCTCTCTGACTTGCTCGAAAGGAAACTGCAAGTTTTACACCTTTAGTCATGAATTCCATAGCTTGTTCCAGCTCTGCTCCTCTTTCTTCTCAATCTTTTAGGCAGTAAGAAGGCACTATGTGATTTATACTAAAGAAAAAACAATACAATAAAGATGGGGTATTAGGTACTTTGATATATAGCCTGAGGAAGTCAAGGTCCTCTATTATTTGTGGTTGCGTCGGCAATAGGAAATAGGAACTTGCTGGGAGATCCTGGAGTAAAGACTGCAGCAGAAGGTCATCTGTCTGTGCCGTAATGTTCTTCGTCTTGTGGTGTATGACTACCAGGTTAAAGCAGAAGGGGCTCTTGAGCTGCAAGGAGAAAATGGAACACCTGCTTTGCCTGGAAATTTGGTTGCATGATCAGAGTTCCTGCTTCGTCAGATGATCTCTTGCATCATTACCCAGCAATGAGCTAAAATTAAGGCCAGGATAAACAGGATGTTAAAATAAAATGCTGCAGCATACCAGCATTACAGATGTCTGTGCAACCCACACCCCTCTTCTCTTCCAGCAGCTGGACACAGGATCTTTAGGGACAAGAGTATTCTGGACCTAAGACTGTCTCAATGGTCTTAGTGCCTAATATCTCTATTGCTTCTGGTAATTCTCTAGGGCCGATACCAGGGAGAAGGGAAAGTGTGTTGTCTTTTGCGTGTGCCTGAATGGCCCTGGATAGTACTAATAGTTCTATAGTACTTCTCTGCATGCAGAAGTGAGTACCAAAATAAAGCCCTGGTTGCAGCTGTACCTCAGCCCCTCTTTGGATCACAGCTGTGTGCAGGGAGGGGAGCAGGAGAAAGGCAGGGCTACAGGCGGCAGCAGATCTTCTCAACTGAAGCAGTACGTTAAAAACGTCATCTCACAAAACTTCTGGATTACAGCGTTGTATGCATACTTAGAGGTGGGTTTAGTAAATGAGTAAAATTTACACTAGATTATTATTTCTGCCTAATCCAGAAGTTACTACGAGCCAAGTTGCTATTTAATGAGACAATATTACCGGTTCTCACAGTTAGTAATAGACTGTATTTGTTTACAAAAGGCTCCGTTACTTCTGAATTAGGATAATTCTTTTCTTTTAATTTCTTGAATCACTGGTATTATTACATTCCATGCACTACTTCTTAATGTAAAAAGGTAAAAGGGATTATTTGAAAATTTATTTATTAAAAGATGCCTTCAAGCTGAGCAAAAATACAGTCTATTCCAAGAGAAGAAAATGGTTATGGTCAAGTTAGACTCTTTTGCAGGTAGGAGATAACAGGAAAAAATTGCTTCCTAAGATACAGAAATTCAAGTAAGAAAACCAGGTGAAAAATAAACTATTAATAATGGGGCTGTAAGATTGCGCTGTTTTGATTATATTTTTCTGGGTGAACCTAGAAAAATATTGCTTACCTTTAGAAATTCATTAAAATTAACCATAAATCAAATGGGGAGACAAGAAACTTTCCTGATTTTACAAGTACGAAGAGGCATTTCCATTTTAGATTTTAGAATGATTACCATCATGAGCAAACTTTTTAGAGGTCAGTCTGGGTATTCTTAATGCAAAGATCTCCAGATATTTGAAACTAGAATTGTTTTATATCAGTGGTCAGTGCACCCATGGTAAATGCACTACATTTATTGAGTCAGTGTGTGCTTTTCCCCTTTCTATCCCAGTTGGTAAAACTCCACTGGCTTTCTTTGAAGTACTTTTCCTGTCAGTGAATCACTCTCTCCACTAGTCCCTGGTTCATTCTTTGATATTTCTTCATGAAACAGCAATTAATGCTGGCAGCGCGACTCAGCAGAGGCCTTCCCATGTTCTTAACATATCCTTTGGGCACGAATGAAAGAGGCAGCAATCTTACTTGCAAGGCTGCATTCTTGTTTTGAGAGCATAGCACGGTTCCTTTTAGAGTGAAATATTTGCTTAATTTTCTCTTGTAGAGATATTTTGAAGAGATAGGGAAATGTCTGTAATCTGTAGCCTCACATTTGAGTCACACCAGGGATTTACTTGACTCAGAATCTAGTGCATAAAGACACCATTATTTCAGCAGAGGAACTAAGATGCTTTAGAAAACACTGCTGCTATTAAACGATCACTGGGAAGTAGTTTGTTAACAACAATTTACTGTATTGGATCTCACAATGTATATTTGCTTTTCAGTCAGTTGCATTTAGAAATTAAGATTTACAGCACTTTCCAGAGCACTCTGTATAGCTCTTGACAGCACTGCCAGTCTACCTGCAGGACTGAACTTCACAGTCTGACACATCTTAAAAAATGCTATCTCCAGGTAAAATTGGGAAGAAAAATGCAGCACTTACATCCCAAAAAAATAATAAAACCTGGGTGATAAAACCTGGCAAATATTTTATACAACCACAGGATTATTTTTTTGTGTATTTACTTTTACACCTATAGTCTCTATAAATATTTTATTGGGAGGGAAGTGCTTATCCACTTATTCCCTGGAGTGTTAAGGAAGTTGCCACATGCTCATGAGAACGTTGTCTTCAGATTGCAGTTCCTTTTGCAGAGTGTTGTCCGCTTTTTTGAGGTGGCGGGAGCATCCAGTCTGTTGAGATTCTACCGTTGTGCAAGTTTGGCCCTGTTTTTTGACGCCATTTGCATTCCTGTTGTAGCTGGGTAGACTACAGCGCATGTGAGCACATGTAGAGCTGATAAATTTCCAGAGATTTGCTATGTGTTTTCATTATTCAGACTTGCGGATGTGTCACGGGAGGGTGAAGGTTATGCATTTGATGCTTTGCCTCTCTGCATTTTCATATGCTGAAGCACAAGCCTATTTTGAAAGCTAGAAAATGACAGGGTGTAGATAAAATGCTTCCCTTATGTTATCTAAAATAATTTTGCTCTTTTTTTTTTCCCAACTAATGTGAGAATTAATTAATGTTCATGTCAGATGCTGTTAGTCTCAGTGCATGTCGAAGAAGCCTCACCTTCATTACAGTACACTTGTACATGTGCTGCTGCTTGTTCAAATTCATGCTATGTGGAAGAAAATGGAAATATCTGGAGTTTGGATACTTTCAGTATCCTTCACCCTTATTCTTCAAGGCATAAAATGTCTCCTAACAGCTTCACACTTCCACCAGGCCAAGAGGCACTAATCCATATCAGGGGACTGTTTTCTGCCCCAAAATTAGACAAGGCAAACACATAGTAACTTGTCTGCCTGCAGAGTAAATGACTGAGAACAGAGAGAAAGTGGGTTTAAAGTAATGTTAGGATTATACACAGTTGTCTATTAAAGCAACAGTTTCCCTGAAAATTGGGAATGGTAACAAAGTGCTTGGTGGAGTTCATGGAGTTTCACTGTCTTTGCTTTTAAAGTATCAAAATCTCTGTATTAATTTGTCACCCTTTTTTGGTATATTACTTCTAATGGCCTGGCTGCATTTTGAATACATTTGAGTTTTAAGACTGTGATAGTAGTTGCCATGTAAAATCTTCTCTTCTGCCTCTGGAAATCTAGAGAGTAAATCTTACGTTGATACTCTGCTTGCACCAAGTTTTCCCCCTGCCATGCCAGATCTTTGTTTCTAATTTGGTATTTTACAATATTAAAGAGGCTAATTTATAAATATAATTGTACTTTTTGACACTTGTAGAATTCACAAAATCACTGAAGTCACGCTGAAGATTAATACCATAATTACTGGTAAAACTTGCTTAGCTGGCTGAAGAGGTTTTGCATCCTGGAGAATATTGTTTGAAGCATTTTTTAAAACACAGCTGAGCAACTAGATATTAACCTGAAAGATTTTCCCATGCATTCTTGAGCTAATTTAACAGGCAGTCAATTTACATTAATCTAGATTAATTACATTAGCAAAGTAGGGAGAAAATATTTTAAAGCAGGCAAAATGTTACTTGATAAAAATTCAGCTAACAAACCTGAATGATGATTAGATTTCATACTCTCGATATATTTTGAAAAGGCAACCAAACCTCTATCTTTCACAAGGAAGAAAATGTACATAAAAAGCAGTTAAATACAATAAAGAAGAGATTTACAAAAAGCTTGGTTTGTGTTACCCTATTGTATAACTCTTAATATGTTTGCAGTTCCCTTAGATTGAAGGAAAATCTAAAAGATTTAAGTTCTTTATTTGTTGTTCTGTCCAGTCACAAGCTTTCTGTTTCGAGATGATCTGTACATCACTATATCCTTGTATCCAGGTCTCCTTAAGAAGGTGAAGTTAGCTACTTCGTGTATTTTTTAAGATATTTATTTGCTGAAATCTAAAGTTTAAAGGAATGTTTGAGGTTATTACATTGTATAATTTTTGCAGGGATGGTTTGTATATGAAAGGAATTAGCCCTCCAGTTCTGTTTGTACCTTTGCTTTTTTTGAAGCAGAGCACAAACAAAGCTGTTTTGTGGAAGCCCTCTGTCACAGTCATTGGTCTTGTCTTGCAGGCCTCCGCTGTGCAAGTGGCATAAATCTCACTCTGAATTAGGGAAATACAACTGAAATTAGTGACTTAATTCACGAATTAACTCTTTCATGTTAGACCAGACTGTTTTCAATGCGGTCACCGTTCTGTTCTACATTCTGGTAGAGAGCATTAGAGCTCACAGTTAGATAATTAATGTTTTTAAACTATGTGTCTACCTCTGTCAAGCTGTCAAACTTGTTTTTTAAGACTCTCTTGTTTTTTCCATTTGATACTACTTGGCCAATGAAAATAAGCAAGTCATCCATGCATCTGTTACAACCTTTTTCATTATCTGTGTTTTTCTAACCCAGAGCTGCAGCTTGGAGGTGCAAAACTGTATAAATCCTAACAGCTTGAACTGAAAAAACCCAACATTTTTTACATCTACATTAATAGTACAGCTGTCTGAACTCTGAGAAAACTTATCCAACCAGTAGACAAAAGGGACAACTCCAGATAAAACCACATTAAGGAGGTAGAACCTCTCAGAATTAAATCCTTAGAGATCAGTAATGTGAAACTCTGCTAGCAGTTTTATAATTTAGAACTGATTTAATATCCAGACACAGGGCTGGTGATGAGATATTTACCTGAGCTCTTCCCCCCTTCATGCCATTTACCAGGGGGTGCTAGCTGATGCTCAGACAAAAAAACTTCTTCCTTCATCCTGGCATCTGACACTACCCAATTTGTTTTCTAAACTTGGTGGCTCAGTCAGCTCCTGAGTTTTCTAATCTTGACCCATGTTTATCTGTATCAACATTTGTATTCAGATTTCTTACTTCAGGGACAGAGGAAGAACCCTCAATCTATCAGAAACACGTGTGTACCTTTATAGACTACAGAAGCTCCGGGCAGAAATTATTTTCATCCAAGCAGAGGAGTATGCTCTTGATTTAAAAATAAATAAATAAATAGGCAGAAACTATGTTCAAAGAAGAAAATAAACCAGTACAATTCTAGAGGATGCTCTACATGCAAGTTCTTCCTTAGTTGCTCCAAAATTTTGCCTGGTTAATGGAGGCAGCAAACTGGTTTCATTCACCCTGGGCTGGTACATGCAAAACTGTAGGTCAAATGAGGGTTTTAAGCACTTTGGAAGGATTATGAGACATTCTTTGCTGGGTTGTGAGTGGGCTGCTTAGTTCACTTGCTTCTCCTGCAGTAGCATCACTGCATGGTGTGGAATCCCTAACTTGTGAAAGAAAGTTCTGCGGAACAGGAGGTAGAGCTTTTGTTTTAAAATTTTGAACAATAAAGGACATGTCAAATTTTCTTTTAGAAAAAGAAATAGAAGGGAAGAGACCTGTCTGCAAAACATCAGCTATGCTAGCAAAAATGTGATGTATATCTGCATTTTTGCTGTGACTTTTAGCCTTTTTCTCTCCTGAAAAAGAAAGAGAAGAGTGGATGATCCTTTGCTTTACTATGTTGACTAAAATGAAAAATAAACACAAAATAGTCGTCGTGTAGAATGATACCAAATGTCCATATGGATGCAGTAGCTATACTGGTCTGGTGAGAACGTTTCTCCCATATTAGAGCACATGTACGTATTTTTGCGATTTTAAAGGTGTCTGAAAAAATAGTGTGGCAAATGCAAGAGTCTCCCCTTGACATCAGGCTCTGTACCCATTTCTAACCCTCCAGCAGACCCAGTCCACCAGGTAGGGCTGGTGGACAGGTCTGACGCGGGGAGGTTGGGGGCAGTCGGAGCAAGGCAGCCCCACAGCAGGTGTGGACATGGGCGCAGGCAGCCCCCTTGTGACCCACAACCTCTCCTTGCCCATGGCTTGCTGCTCCGGACTCACAGCTCAGGCTTCTGCTAGTGGGTCCAGCGAGGCTCTGTGGTTTCCCTCTGAAAGCGTGGGAGCTTACGGAGAACTTGCACAGTGATCCAGATAAGCCGAAGCCCTGGTAAAGTGAGATTTTATTTGCCTTATTAGGGGCTGGCCCAGAGCCCACCAAAGTCAGCAAAAGTCCAAATACTGGGTCTGTTCTTGAATCTGTGTGGGTGTCATCTTTTTGTCCAAAAGCTTAGCTGCTATCGTATCAGTGTATTTTATTTAGCCAAATCACAGAAACAAAAGTAAATGCAAGGATTTCTTTTTCTGGCAGGCATCTTTTTTTTTTGTTTCTAATTAAAATGTTTAGTCTTCAGAAACTTCCTTATTTGTGTTATACAATTATACTGCTGAGTGAGAAACAGGGGGTCTTTGCAAAGAAAGAAGTGAATTAGTTTTAGCTAACTGCATCTGAAAAGCAGAGCACGTGATCTTTTGGCCTTGCTCTGAGAGTAACTCAGCTAGCGTTTTGGACAGCAAGCTCTCTGAATATCAGACCTAGGAAAAAATGTCACAGATTATTAGAAATGGGACGGATGGGAGCAGGCTTTACTGGAAACATTGGCTAAGCTCACATCGTAATTGCTGTGCTGAAGCAGTAAACAGCTGCTGATCCTGTGATCTTTCTGGTGAAAAACAAGCATTTGTTGTAGTTATTTTTCATATGTATGTTGTTGTTTGCATGGTATTTCGAGTGTCCTACTTGGTATTTATATTATTAGCTCAGTGTTCTACATTACAATAAATGTGTTTACTTATTACAGAAGTACTGACCCTTAAAACATCTGCTTCTCAGCTGAACATCCACGGCTCAGTGGGTGTGGGTAGCTTCTGTTAGCCATTCTTTCATAATATTTTGCAGTCTTTGGCAAGCAGTTTGAGTCAGATTCTGACCTCAGATGCACTCCCATACAATGGGAGTAGCTGCGCTCTAGTCAACAGCATTCTTTCAGTTTTATGTCAGTGTTAACTGAGGCCGTAGGACGCTGCAGTGAGTGGGCCACAATCCTGTCTAATTTTTGCCTCGTGGAGTTCTTTAAGCAAAAGACATAAAAACTCTAGTGGCGTCAGACTGATGCCAAAGTCACCCTCACTCTTCTAGAGATGGAGCAAGAGCAAATGATATGGCAGAAGGTTAATCAAATTGTTATGAGGAGTAAAGGGTTCTGTGCCTATCAGCATCAGCACGAGAGCCGTAACCGCAGTCTGATGGACTTGGAAGAGCGGTGGCTGGCTGGAGCATGCCTTTTGGTCTTGTGCTGTCTCTTGCCTCTACCAATACTGGACCTGCGGGGAACATCTCAGCAGATTCTTTTGGAGAGGAGGAAAGAGCTTCAATTGCCTTATAACCGGGGGGATGGGAAGGGGACACTAGTCATTTCCTGCAGCAGGAAGAAAACTCTATTGAAATCTCTGTGGTTGGCACTGAAATGGGGAAATAATCATTTTAAGGACTTTGGTGTCTTAGCAAAAAGTTATCATTTTCCCCCCTCCCCTCATTCCCAGCCTTGGGTCAATATTTCTCAGCCCAGTCTCCCTTTTGCCATCCCAAGGGGATTTTCCATGGTCTGCGATCCATGCCCACTCTTCCCTTCGTGCCTGTGGCTGCCCCTTCCACCCCTGGTATCCCGCTCCAAACCTGTGAAAAGAACGCCCATCTCAGACCTCCCCCTCTCCCAGAGCCCTGCTGCCCCCTCTGCCGCTGGACCGCCTGAGGAGAGGGAAGAGGCCCAGCAGTTGAGGAAACACTGCATTTGCAGGCAAGATGCCTTCAGTCTTGCACTGGTTGTGGTTAAATCTGATTAAAATGTTACAAGGAATCAGTTGTCCTCTAGAGCTTACCTCAGAGCACAGCCTTTAGCATGTGCTGAACTCTTTGTGCAGCAACAGGAAGGCTGGGACGGTCTTTTTCTTCTGCGTTTGCAGGGCATCTACTATCCTGGGTCTTGTCAACAGCGAGGGAACTTAGCCATTATGATCATACAAGCAAAAAATAATGGCAGCCAACTATAGGCCGTGTGGGTTGGTATCAGCTGGGACTTCCATAGTGGGAAGAGTCCGAAAGTGAAAATGTGGTATGCATTTAATATACATAGCATCCTCTAGAGGTTTGTGCTGCAACTTACAGACTGGATAATTGAGCGGTCCTTTTCCATAACTGGCTCCTCTCACAGATACCATCTAGTAATCATTATAATAAGAATAGATGTTGGAATTAGTTTGTAAGATGAGTCATGGCTTAAACAATATTGGTGATACATTTTAGAAAATGAGTCTCACTTGTGAAATAGAAAAATGTTTTACAAAACTATTTAGCAACATATCCTTCGCAGACTGGTGGAAAAATTGAGCTATTCTGTATTTCTGCTCATTGCTTTATCACCACTAAACTCTGTTTATTTCCCAAGTGTATTTATTACCCTTTTAAAATAGCTTAAACTGTTATGTTTTCTAGTAAATACATTTAATGTTGACAGCACTGTTTCCATGAATTGAATTGGCTCTCCTAAAGAACTTCAGGCCATACAAAGTGTTTATGCTAGATAATGGATATCCAAATCAAAATGCAGTGAAAGTTGGCCTGCACAACACCAGGAAACTTCTTGATATGGTTAGTTTGACGTATAAATAAACCATATTCACACCCTAAATGAAACCACTTACTAAAGAAAAGTAATCAGTGTTTCATCTGAAGCTTCTTTTTGATATGGGAGACAGTTTTGATATTTCCAGGCTGTAGTATTTAGTACGCCTCCTTGTGCAAAGGAGGAAAACTCCCGATAAAGCTATTCTTATGTCATTGATGTCCTGTGGAAACTGGTGATTGAGCATGGAGAATACAGCAACAGATGGTACAGCCCCCTACGAGGTCAGTAAGCTGTAGAAATACAAAACTGCCAATCCTGAAATTGAAAACAGGTGGCAAAAATTTCACTTGGAGACTTGGCATCTGTAAGTAATCAGTTACTGTAAGAGCTTTGGTCAGACACAAATTAACTTCATTGCTGATTGCATTTTCAATAAGTAAAGGAGAAAGCAGCTGCATTTGGTTAGAATCACAATACAGGGTAGAAATACATAGAAAGTGTTTAACAGCACTTAAATTATTTTTTTTTTTTAGTTGTTTTGAGTAAATGGTTCATTAGGTTTTTTTCCTTCCCCCCCCACCCTATTTTTGGGGGGGGAAACCAATTTTGGTTGAGAAAACCCCATGTTTTACAACTGTTTTAGCAGTGCTTCTGGGATCAAGGCTTTTCCTCAGGGCTTTCAAACTGCTTCTCACCATTCCTACATCACTTTCTGCTTCTAAAAATATAAATAAATAAATAAATAAACACAGGACATCTGGATTTGATTTGAGGGGATTTAATTTCAAATAAGGAAATAAAAAAGCTATTTTGAGTAGAATTGGACTATGCTAATGGGGGATGTTGTGTTCTTGAACTTTGTCCTTTCTGGCAAGCCTTCCTTCTCCCCACAAATAGTGGTTACCTAACTGAAAATGCAGATGCCTGACAGTGACCTGATGGTGACTTTCCTAGCAACGACAGGGAATTTCAGAGCAGGCAATGTTAGTGGGTGCTAGTTTGAGAAAAATTAGTTACTTATATGCCAAATTGAAATTTAGAACACTGTCAAAACATCAAAACAGTTATTATTGTATAGGCAGCAAGCCTACCTGAAACATCTTCAAAACACAAAGAGAAAAACCTTTGGAGTTGATAACCTAGAATATTCCAGATTTAAAGGATTTCAAGTTAGTTAAAACAAAAAAGATGTGGTCCATGGAGGAAAACTAATACAGTAACACTAGAGCCAGAATAACCTTTAGAATTGCAGTATTCAAGAGGATTTAAAAGTTGAGGAGCTGATCTCCTCTACCCCATGTTGTATGAGGCATATACATTTGCAAGAAGGTAGCAGTGCCTGTTTCCAGAAATTTGAGAGTCTGTAACATCTGAGTTCAACTCAGTTTTCCATGGCCAGATGTTTCAGAGAGGCTACTGCCTCCGGTCAGACACCATGCCATACTGGAAGCAGCTTGACATCGAAGTGACTCTGAGCATCCACAACTCCACTGAAATTAGTAGGTCTTCAGGAGGTCACACATTTGCATTTACCTATCCCAGAAGTGATTATAATTCTAAGTCTGACCTCTGTGGGGATAGTGCTAACGTAAGGAAGAAACTGAGCTTACTAATGAGAAGAACCAGAAGATCAAGAGTTGGTGGATGTCTGTGGGGACATGTTTCTGGATAGAACGATGTTCAGAAAGTGCTAATAAGTCACCCTGCAAAAATTATGCCTCTTTAAGATGCTTCAGTCAGGCACCTGCAAAATGTGAAATGCTCAGTCATGTTGAGCGATTCCAGCCAAAGGGTTTGGTAATGCAAAACATTCACAAGTTCATGTTTCAACAGAGATGTTGCCTCATGGGCTTACTTCCCAACCTATTTGCCATTGCATAGATCATTTCTTTCTGACAACATTCCTGTGGCAATTGCTTACATGGAACAATAAATATCAGATAACTATTTAATATGAGTTTAACTTTTTTAATGTTGTTTAGTAGCTGAATACAGAGGAAGCAGCATGCTGTCACTAATAAGCTCTCTGCAGACCATCAGTAAATATTCCTTATCACCGTAATGCACAATGGTTGGCTTCCAGATCACTTTGTGAGATTTAAAGATGTCCATTTCTTGGATATATGGTGCATCTTGCGATAGAAGAATACTAGAATTCTGTCTCTTTCAGACTTTTCTAACATCTGAGTTTTAGTTCTAAGAGAGGCAAGACAAGCCTACTCCATGACTATCATTTTATGGTGTTGCTGTATGTTAGACATCATCAGTAAATTACTTTCTTCTTTTTCCTGGAATCCAAACATCCCACTGGACTCAATGTGCACAGTCATTTCACTCTAGTCCCTATGTGCATGCAAACCACTTCCCTGTTTTGCCACTGCCTTGTCATAGTGATTTTCTTAGTGCTTTATGTCAGATTTATTCACAGAACAGTAAGTAACAAATTATAATATGTATATAGACTGTTCTGTAAATTAAAACATGTAAGTTCATTGTCCACACGTTTGAAGAGTGTGAAATAAGGCCAGTGCTGTTGCTATGCACTCATAACATAATGCATTTCTGATATTAAGTCCAGGTATGAAAGGCCCTAATTTTAAAGTTTTAAAGGCAGAAATAAGATTCCTTTTGTGTTACTGAGAAAATATATGATAGCAAAATAGAGTTCAGGCTTGTCATCTTGCTTATCAGAGCAGTGATTTTCTGACTCTGTGCAGAGCTCCACACAGTCTTACTCTCCCCTCTGCTGTTTTATCTTCCTCTGACAGGTCACTGAAGAGGATAACATCTAATTTCAGACAATAAGGTTGGGAAGAGGTAGCAGGCAAGTGGGGCCAAAGCCTGTGGCTGAGGCTACAAGACAGTCTCTGTATGCAACATCACCTTTTCCTCTCCGCTCTGCTGCTCCTTCTCGCTGGCAGCCAGGCTAAACAAAAGGGATGCAACATTATGCCCCTTCCTTGGAGAGCACAGGCTGACCTAGAGTGACCTACAGCTGGCGAAAAGGGAGGAGACGATTGGGGTAGGGCAACAAAGTGCTGATTTACTGGAGGCAGAAGGGAACCTGAGGAAACAGCTAAAAGGAGGATTTCCCTGTGTAGCTCGGTGGGATAGAACTGTCAGGGCTCCGTGGGGTGGAGCCTCTAATAAAAGCCGGGGTTCAGGTTATGTGAAGGATAACTTAGGTTGCATGGGGAGAGGCTTGCTTTGGAGTCCAAGGACATTGGAGGGAACAGTCAGTCTGGGTTATTACACCCTACAGGGGGGAGGGAGGGGGTGTCTGGGGCAGGGCATGCAGTGAGGAGTGGGGGCACATGCACAGGTAGGAGAAGCTAGAGAAACACAAGAAAAGGAGATTCACTTTGCAGATATTTGAGTACCAGTGCTTTACAGACTTAAAAGACATTGTTTGAGCTGGTGCTTGTGAAAGTCACTCGTATTTAAAGCTTAATCTGAAAACAATCTATTGATGAGCCCATGTTTCCTGTGGAGAAGCTGTATTAATGACTCAGAAAGTTTTCTCCCACAGCTTTCTGTCTCCTTGCTTCAGCAAAACTGATGGGAGTAATAAAGTAAGTTGTTGCTTTTTCCCTTCTTACTGCATTTATATGAGAGGAGGAGGCTGAATGTGCTGGGTTTTATTACTTTTCTCATCCAGGAGTAGGTAAAAAGTGATATATGCTTCATCCTTTTTTTACAAACAGATAATACTAGGCAGATGCTTAGAAACAGCTTAGCTAAATCATGTGAAGGGAAGCATACACTATGTGGAAATTCTGCAGCTTTTGCCATAACCAAGCAGAAGTGGAGATTAATTTGGGGCACAAGAAGTTGTGAGTTTTTGGTTTACCCTTAATGGAAAAGAGGGAAAATGGCCACTAGGAGTTATGCAATAGAGTTCAGTAAAATAGCAGGCCTTTGAAAGGCCCTGGTTCATGGAAGTGTCAGTGGTTTGGGGGGCTCATTTAGAGCCAAACAGTGTGCCCAAATGTACCAAACTATGAGAAACTTCCACATGACTAACATGAAACCTGAAAACTCGGACGTGATACATGGGCTGAAGAAGCAAATTTAGTCTTTCAAGAAAGTGGGCATTTGCTGTCAACATTAATTAGTGTTCAACAAACTTCCTCCCAAATTTGTTTTAGGTTACAAATGTCATAAAGGACTAAATCACCTACAAACTTAGTGGTTTTATGACAAATTTGTAGCTTTCTAATTCCCAAGTGGAATTAAAGCCTTGTGATAGTTGCATAGTGTTAATACTTAAATTGTAATCCCAAACACCCATTTGCATATCTGGGAGTTACCTGAAAATGAGAAACAGAAACAAGCAAGGCTCATCATGTGTCTGAAGTCCTGCTTCTTTCTGAGGATTAGCTGCTTAGTTAAGGGCTGCAAGAAGAGACCTAATTGCCTCAGGATCCAGCATGTGCAATGCACTTCTGAGACCAGCACCTGCAGTTGGTCTTCGTAAGAAAAGAGAAAATCTTTCAGTTTCTCTTTTAAGCCCAAGTACTGCTGTCTTGTATTTGCATAATATCCTAATGGTTATGCACTCTCCAGGGAAGTGGGACAGACAGTTCAAGGCTCCCTTTACCCTGGAGGAGGTCTTCCATCTCCTAGCAAGGTGTCCTGCTTTTGAAGTTGTGCCAGAAAATATTGAAGACTAATTGAAATAAAAGAGAGGGGGCAGGATGGGCAGTTTAGAAAATCCATGGGGAATGTCACTAGCTCTGATTTAAGAAGAAAAGAGTTTAGTCTGCATTTTCAGAGGCAGTTCTGTCACAGTGAGCATGTGCTTTCCAAAACTGGGAAGCAGGAGCAGGTGAGCTCCTCAGGCAGGGCAGAAAGGTGGCCAAGCCAGGTCTTAGTGAGATGGGAACATGTAGTCTGCCAGAGTCTTTTAGTGACTGAGCCTGACTGCATCCTTTACTGCTAGATAGCCCAGTCCTTACATTTATCTGAAGAGAAAATATGATAGACCAGGCCTGTTCACCGTAGTGGGTTTGGAAGCGATAGGTCTGTGGGACATACTGCACAAGGAGAGCCAACCTCCACAAGCTTAGCAGTCGCTTGTCCAGGACACCTAGACATCCAGGAGTTGGTAATTTATCCCTCTATAATTGAGACATGGAATGACGCATCTGTAGTGACCAAGCTTTTTCTCTGCATGAGTAAGTGAGGTGTACATGTTGAGGAAGGCAGGCCACATTCAGCAAGAAGACAGATTAACTCCTCAGTGGAGTAGAACTGACAGTCCTGCAGAAGGTGAGCAGTTCTAGGAACTGTTAAAGTCCCATTCTAGTTCAGCAGATTGAGACTTGCATGAGATGTAAGTGATTTGACAGCGTGAACCTATGTGGTACGGAAGCAAAGTTTGTGCCCTGCTGCTTCTCTGCATTGAGCTAATTAGGAACAAACCCCAAGTGACTATGAATACATTCTTAAGAAATGTAAATATGATTTCTAGGGTGATATTCTATTGAGGAATCAGGTTAATCTTTGCATTTTACTCTTATGACACTGAATGAAGTCTAGCTGTTGTTGAATCTGTTCCCTATTGCAAGATGTAAAGAGTTGGTTTCCAAACCTGACTGTGGCTGCTGTGGCTCTGGGTGGGCTGTCAGCCAGTCTGTGGGTTAAAACCTTGGCAGCAAGATGCATTAACATAGAAATATGAGAATGTTGTAAAAGATCTCTTTTCGTGCAACTGGCTAGTGCTTTACTGTCATTGAGTCTCAAGGACAGGGTATGAGGAGCCATAGCCGACTGCTGGAACTGTGCTTCATTTGGAAAGGAAAAAAAAATAGCATGTTGAGGCAGCGTTAATATGTGCTTGTTAGGAATAAAATCTATAGTGGGTGGAATGAGAAGAAGCAGGGGTGATTTTTCAAGTATATTTTATGGATATATCAGTCTCTGTCTAACAAAATAGGACACATTTCAGCTGACTTACTTTCACAAATTGTTCTAGACATGGAGTAATCCTGTCTTTGATTAATAAGCCAGGAGGAGGTAAACATTCAAGTGTCCTTGTGTCAAAAAACTTTTGAAACACACTATAGTCACTCGTATTTCCAGACATTTTCCCCTTTGAATTTGCCTTCTAACCAGTAATAATATAGAACCTGAGCAACAGCTTGAGCAAGTCACTGAATAGAAGTGTAAATGGTCTGGGCCATAACGATTACCCAAGAAGAGCACAAACCTCCTCGTGAAGAAGGTCTCTTCCTCATAGCTCTCTTAATGCATTGGGCAGTGTTTGTACGCATCTCAGTCAGAGTCTACCAAGTCTGAGCCCCTATAAGCTGAGCTCTATTTACCAAATAAGCCCCTCCAAAGCACTTAAGCACACTTGTGTTTTTTTATGAAATGTACTGACTGCCTTGTTCTGTGTGTTGCCTCTATTCTTTTTTGCCCTCTCAAAAGTGAAATAGCATATTCTTCATGTGATGATCAATGTGTAAGTATCTTCACACATTACATACTGTCCTACCCTCCACTTAGAAAACCACAGCAGAGAGAGTTGTAAATCTGTCATAAGTGTAGAGGGATGTCATTTGAGCTGGCTCATCCATGCGCCGTTTCCGAAGCACCATGTGCTCTGCAGCACAGTGGTATCCATCTCCGCCTCCTCATTAAGAAAATGCACAGATGAAACGTACGTACACGGCATGCTAGCAAAGCCACCCCAGCAGGAGTGCTGTAAAGCTGTTAATGTTTTTTCTTGAGAATGTTGTGGTAGAATTGGAAGGTGTATAACAAAAAAAAAAACAACAAAAAAACCCAAACCACATTTATTCTGTCTTTTCCCAGAACCAGTCTATCCAAATAGCTAAGTTCCATGTAAGTTCCATGTATTAAAAGCGCATGCCAGCAATGCAGTTCCCTCATTTTATTTAGGTGCAATGGAAATGCATGTAAACAGTGTCAAATGTAATATACATATAAAACTACACTTTATTTCTAGATTCTAAAACCCCTTTATAGGACTTGAGTCCTTCCAGTCCTGTTTGTTAGTTAAAAACTGTGAAAACATGACCTTCCTGCACTTTACTCCCCATATCTGCACAGTCCACAATACTAGTTTGTCTGTCTTTTGAGAGAAGGGTAAAGCAATATTCAATACACCATATGTCGGGCAGTCCAATTAAACATTTGCTAGATAATTTCATTGCTTTGACAAGTTTCAAGATTGATGCAATATTTTGTTTTCTGTTTCCCCAGTATCTCTGCCAATTTTCAAATGGATTATTTCTTTTCTGCCAAACAAATAATGTCTTTCTATCATTCAAATCTCTAACTGGCTTAATTCTTATTTTTATGTCTTTGCTTCTTGATAGCTTTAATACAGCTGTTCTTTGACTCTAAATACATATCTATAACAATTCCTCCTTAATGTATGATTTATTTATTTTTTTGTTCCCACATCAAGTCTAGCAATGCAGATTTTGTGCCAGAGCTTAAGAACAGTCTCCGCTCTAGTTTCCTCCCGTTAGTGTGCTAGAAACATGGTGTTTTTCTTCAGCAGATCTCCTCATGAAGCTAAAATGAGAATTTTTCCTGAAAAGAAGCTGAAGGCATTTAGACCCATTTTAATTTCAGTGAAAAATTTAATCTTCATTTGGTAAGACAGAAAATGTTTTGCCCCTGCACAGCAACAGAGAGTCTGGAAGAAATAAACAATGGCATTCTAGTAATAAAATAGTACATAGCTATTATCTAGTGCTTGTCATCAGTAACACAGAATATATTTAACAGACAAAGCCAGTATCATTATCTGCATCTTACAGATAGCAAAAGTGAAGCATCCATTGAGCTGTTATGCCATTGAGCTATTATGCAAAAATGTACTATAAAAAGATAAGTAATGCAGGCCTTCACAGTACATTTTTGATTCCTTTTATAGAATCCATCTCTACACCATATATATTTACTCTAGTTACTTCGTTTTCTCTTGTACTTCCTGGAAAGTTGAAAGTTTCTGTCTGACCTCTCTGGTGGCTGGTCTTACAGAGGGCCATATCTATAGTACTGACTGACTGCATCAGGCCAGCCTGGAGCCCTTATTGTTTAAAATCATTTCTAAGTTTTCTTAAGTCCTGAAAATACCTACTTAATGCATATGGTTGAAAATGGAAGGCAAGAGATCTTGTTTCTAAAGTTTTGTATTATTCTTCTGGAACAAAAGGTAAAGAAGTGAGGGAACAGGGTAAACGTATAGAGAAATTTAAGTTGAACAGCAATTGTGGGTTGAGGGTGAAGAGACATTGAAACAAGCTTAAAACTCATCTTCTAAAAAAATTATCGTTGTCATTTCTTGACCATCCCATATCTACAGAAAAAGCCTAAAGAATAAAACACAGTAAGCATAATTCAGTGTATCCGTAAAGCCAAGAAAATTAGGTCAAAAACATCTTAAGACTTTTAGAGTACTAACATTTAATGTATTTCTCAATCATTCCTGACCTAAACATATAACCCCACCACATAAGCCCAGTGAGACCATCTTTATTTCTCCTGACCCTTGGAGCAATTCCATGTTTGAACATGCCAATTTACCACTTTTACTTTTTGCAGGATGTTTTGTGAAACCCCTGTCCTGACACCACAGCATAGTGAGTTCTGGCACTAAGCCTTCACTTTTTATTAAATGAATTCATTAATTGCACAAATGATCAATCTATTTACTTGGAGTTGGCATAATCTTTCTAAATCCTCAATCACTGTTGGTCTCAGAAACCTTTGTGTGCAGAAAATGAAAGAAAATATAAATTTCCTTATTTAATCCATAATGAAAATGAATTTTAAAGTTTTAAGTTCTGTGTGAAATCACTTTGTTCATTTTAGCATTGAGCTGAAGGAAAACCCACGTTACATCTCCACAAACAGTTGTAAATTTTAACCTTCCCATCTTCGAAAACTTTCCTTTACCAGCACAGTGGAACAAAAGTCATGCAGCTTTTTTCTTCAGCTTTTATAATGCCAGATACTATTGCTTTCTCCGCTACACATTTCTGGGCAACGGCAATTGCTTGTTCATTTTCCAGTTTTCCAAATCCTGAGCTCCGAGAAACATTTCTTTCTACTCCTGCGAGGGGGGCAGAGGGAACTGAGGACATGGCAGGAGAAATGCCTTGTGTTTCAGTTGCACTGGGGCTAAGTTGCGTGATCTGCCTTGTTTGAAGGTGTCCAGGCTGGTTTGAGTTTTGAGTGGTGGCACTCGTGATGTAGGCTGTATTTTGGCCCACTGCCACAGGCTCAGTAAGAAATGAGTTAGGAGTGAGTAAGGGGCTTAGGAGTTTGTCCCTGTTTGCAGACAAACCTGTTAACAAGGTGATGACAGTCTGCTGGGCACTTCTGATAAGGGAGGAGAGGAAAACCTTGGTCTGTATGCCCGTCAGTGTTTGTTGTGCCAGATGAGGTGTTATGTTGCCTTTCTTCTCTTATTTCATAGAATCACAGAATGGTTTGGGTTAGAAGGGACCTTAAATATCATCTAGTTCCATCCCCCCTGCCATGGGCAGGGACACCTCCCCTAGACCAGGCTGCTCAAGGCCCCATCCAGCCTGGCCTTGAACACTTCCAGGGATGGGGCATCCACCACTTCCCTGGGCAACCTGTTCCAGTGCCTAACCACCTTCACAGTAAAAAATTTCTTCCTAATATCTAATCTAAATCTCCCCTCTTTCATTTTAAAACCATTATCCCTTGTCCTATCACTCCAGTCGCTGATAAAGGGTCCCTCCCCTTCTTTTCTGTAGGTCCTCTCTAGGTACTGTAAGGCTGCTATAAGGTCTCCCCAGAGCCTTCTTTTCTCCAGGCTGAAACCCACTGTGGCAGGTTGCTCAGATTTTAATCTATGCCTGCGAGGTGATGTTGCGTATACATATGTGTATGGGTAGCTCCATTGTGTTGATATGTGAGCTTTGTTTCCCTGTCTGTCTCTCTTTGCTTGAGCCACCAAACCCAGCGTGGTTGCCTTTGGTGTGAATGCTGACATTGATCCCTGTGCCTGACTCGAAGTCAGCCTGACAGGGCTACCCAGGAAGCCAATTACCCTCTGATGCCGCTCCAGCACCAGTGAGTGACAGGCCTGTGGAGAGCTAACCGATGTTGTCTCGGCCAGAGCAGTGTCCCTGGAATTGCTGCTCTTTGCCTCTGCACACTACAAAAAGACTAGCACTGTCTGTGCTAGTCCATTTTTCAAGCAATGGGCTTGCATCTGTCTTAGCCTCTGGCTTTTCCTCAGGCTAAAACTGAAGATCACCCTTCTGCCAAAGTTGCATTTGCCACTAACTGCTGGGAAGGGCATAAATCAGCCAAGCTAACACAGTTTGGTACATCCCAGATATTTGCTGTCTTCTCCCTTGACAAGTCATGCAAAAGGAGTTCCAGACGTATGCTGCAGTTCAAAATATGAATAACCAGTTCATTTTTGTATGCTTTTCTCCACTGCCCAGAGACAGAAATTAGTCCTAACGATATGACTGCAAAATTGTCCATCTAACTTTTTAACTGCATTTTATCATCTACCTATCTGTGCACATCTTCTAGCTGAAAGGATTGCTCACTCATTCTGGTCAAGCGGATCTAGCAGAGAAGCTGGCCCACCATGGCACTGGCATCCTCGGGGTGTTCTACTGCACAGATTTGCTAGATCCTTTAGGAAAAGAAAGATGCTTTCAAATTGGAACTGTGAGATGGACACATTGGATACAGCTCTAAATGCTAGTGTCTGATATTGGCAATCGTACTGTAGTCCAGTTATTGACTAGAAAAAAGCCTTTATAAACTTCTGTCCGATGCGTTTAAATAAGGTACAGTTGGTATTAGTATTCTCTGGAAAACCTTTGAATCTGGGTTGGAAAAGCAAGAATTTGCATATAAATAGAATATTATAGAGAGATCTCCATCTCTCTTAGCAGGACATTTTTTTGTTGAATTCTGTATTTTTTTGTTGCTTTCTACTCAAATAATTTTGTGGCTTAGCAAGGGTTTGTGATATAGTGAGGTTTGGACAGAAGGTGCATAAATTACGCATTCATCAACATTTTGACATTATTGCTACAATGGTTAATCAGAAAACCTCAGGTGATTTAAAACGTGTTAACTTCCTGCTTTCCTATGCTGTAGTTATGTAATCCACAAGAAAATACAATTATGAATATTTTGAGTTGTGTGCCAGGGACACGAGAACATTACAGCTATGATTCCTTTTGCTTTAAGTGGAAACTTAGTGTGTGATAAATATTCATCTAGGTACACTGTGTATCAACATTACTAATAATTATTGGAAGTGCTACTGGGAATGTGAATATGAAACCTATTTGTATGGTGCACAAACTTTAAGTGATGTTGACCATGCTCAATGTGGGTAACTGCAAGTAAAAGGCCAAAAAGGAAGGAACCTGCTCTGGCAGGGGGGTTGGACTAGATGATCTCCAGAGGTCCCTTCCAACCCCTGTCATTCTGTGATTCTGTGAACCTCAGCAGTGTTCAATGTATGAGGAAGTACCTCTTTTCTACTAGTCAGGTGAGATTAGAGAGTTAGGCTTCCCTTCTATAATGCAAAATTTTGTGCTGGAACAAATCGGAAAACAAGAACTGAGAAGTATTCCTTTGAGTAGGCTTAAATCTACAACTAGGAAATTTTAATTAAATCTACTGCTAGGGAATTTTTAGGGTTCTCCATCTGAAAAAAAGTTTGAAGGCCAGTATTAAAAAATGGTTGTATGCATAGCAAAGACCAAAGCTATGTGAAGAGAAGCTACATTGAAGTTACAGCAGCTGAGACAAGAAAAACTTAAGGAGAAAGAAAACTCTTTTAGCATTTTTCAACTGGAGAAACTGTTTCAGTTATGCATTGTATACTGAGTTTAGATAGGCACTAATAGCATGGGTTTGGACTTTCTCATGCATTCCATGAGGTATAACTCTCTGACCTGATCCACCTGAAAGCTCTGAAAAATATCACATTAGTAACAGTGTACCTGTGGAGTTTTACATTAAATCAGAACTGCACGGCTCTGGTTTTTCTCTGTTTTTGTTAATAGGGCTGATGACTAGTACACAAATTGAATTTGCCATGGCTGAGTATCTAAGCCTATTAGAGCTTCTTCTTTTGTAAGGAAAGGCTAAACCAGAATCAATTCCATCTTCATTGTCTGTGGCTTCCTTTCAAAGTAATTTTGTCTCCCTGTCTCAGAAAGCAGAGGGTTGCAACAAAGGATCATACTCTGCCTCGTTAGCATAAACATAATTGTGTTTTTACTGTTCCAAAAGTAATACAAAAGGTCTGCACCTGTGGTAAGGAGATGTGCATAAGACATGTAAGAGCCTAGTAGGTGTGAAATGTTATATGCCTCCCACTTCTGTTAGCATTGGCATTCCCTGGACTCTCGTCACTGTTTAAATCTCAGTTGTGAAGGCAACTTAAATCCATCTAGACTGTGTGTTTAAAAAAATTTAAGCACATCAAATGATATATTTTTTTTTTCCTTTTTAAATCTTCTTCTTACTATAATGGCTTCAAAATCTTGATACTGGTTAGGTTTTTGATGATGACGGATAGCACTGTTTACTGACCAAAACTCTCTCTCCCTTCTCTTGTTACCCAGCATCTTCAAGACTCCAAGCCTTCTTTGAGGCATGAGTTGTCTTTTTTTTGTTGTTTTTCTACGTGTATCCAGTTGGCAATAAACTTAGGTCCTGGTCCCCAAGTGGAAATGACATGAAGAGTAGGAAAACAAATTCATAATACATTATAAAGCTATAATCAGATTGCTCATAAATCAAACATGCATGTTAAATTATTGTGTTTATGCAGCTGGAGAGTATGAGTGAAGCTGGAATTAGACAATATTTCTTCAGTGTTGATGCACGCTAAACAAAGTAACCAGTGGACTCAGACTCCTGACTTTACAAATACCATTTTAATTTACCAGTACAATTACATAAATAGTTGCAAAATGAAAGTAAATCAGACAAATTAAAAAAAAAAAACAAAAAACACAAAACACACACACAAAGTACCCCACTACCAAATAAAAAAAAATCCCAAACCTGAAGCAGTTATAATTTTAACGAAGATAAAGTTCCAGAAGTGTGGTAATATGCTCTTTGGGACCACTTGTAGCGGTGGAAAATAATTATTGAATAGAAAGAGGGTGCAAAGGGAAAAGTCGGAATTCACGTTGTTGATAAAAAGTACATGTGAGGAAATTACTGTTTATGTTATTTCCCTGCCATAGTACCCATTATTATTGATATTAACTCCACATTAGACACGAGTCTTAGTAGCTGTTTATTGTATAATTGCAAGAAAAACATGCATCAAGATGGTGTTATTTTAGACATTATTTGTCGTTCAACAGCAGTAGTTTCAGTACTGTGATCATAACCTGCCATCGTTCAGTATTTTATTATCGTTAACCTCTGGCTCCCTTTGCACGCCACACAAATTCTCATCCCCTGCTTGGTGAAAATAGGATCATCCTAAGCATCATTCTCACACATAATATTAAAATTCTTTTAGCAATCTCAGCCAAGCTTTAAAAAGAAAATGTCAGGATGTGGTCTTTTGTTGTTTTTAAAATCGTGATCCAAATTGACAGAGGTTTTTGTGTGTTTGTTGCCATAGTTTTTACAAATCATGTTATTTATGAGTTTGTAAAGAAATTTATCCTATCATTATCATGGACATATTGAAAGTCAAGCATATCTGTTATTTCTTTCCTAAATTAAGGTCAGAAAGATGGAATGGGTCCTAGTCCCATGAATCGGGTACAGCAGAGAGAGAAGTCTCTATAGTGTTGAGCTGTTCATAAGCAGAGATAATAGAAACTGGAAATCCTTCTTATGAGAAGTATGATTGACTTTGCTGTGATATTGGGCATTCAGGACACCAGCACTCTACTTGGAGAATCCTTTAAAGGAATGTTTATGTTTTGAAGAGTCTATCACTTCATGGGTCCAGTATTCATATCTTCCACCAACATCTGTTTGTTTCACATATTTATTAATAAAATGGTCATAGTAGAAATAAAGATTCATGAGATGGGCCATAGAAAGTTATTGAAGTTAAAGGAATGTCATGGCATTTTCAGTTCCTTGATGAATAAATTTGTGTATTTGATATTTAATTTTGCTGGCATTTGGGCTGTAGCAGATTTAGAAAGATGATACTATATCTCACAAGCAATCTGTTGAATAGAGATTTCAATGTGTATTTCTGGGCTTTCAAAAAAAAGTCTTGTTGATTATGGTGCATTTATGAAATTAGTCAAATTGCAGAGTTGGCCTAAATATGTGCAATCGTTAAATGTAATTAACACATGTTTTTCAGAAATGCAATTCTGAAATTCTGATGTGCTGAAACACTCCCCAAACCTCTGTTTGACCTCATGGAGAAGTGGAAAAAAACCAAAAACATTTGAATGAGTGGTAGATGATTTACCTATTTGCTTTTTTTGTTTCAAAATAGGGTTTCTTTCCCCTTTAGTTATATTGTTGGACATAAAATTTTGAATGTTTCTTTATCCTTGTAAAGTGAGAGCAAGATCTTCATTCTAAATAAAGCTTTATGCAGACCAGACTTCCCTACTAAATCAGACCCGTCTTACTTGCCAAGCTCTGCTGTTTCATTTTGGTTTTATTTACTTAGAATTTTTCCCTCTTTGTTTGAGGACAGGCTTGTCAAAGCAGAGAACCCGTGCCCCTGCCGTAGACAGGTGGCTTCACTTTCAGCACATCTTTCTTGTGTTACCCAAACGGCACTTCCAATCTATGAGAACTGCTTGTATAATTCACAATATTGAAGTAGACAAACTTCTCTACATATTCAGTTGCTGTCCAGTTTCACCATTGATTTATGTTAATGATGTAAGTATTAAGCAGTTCTGCGTATTTTGTAGTACAGGACACACATCTTCCTGCCCAAAACCTCAGACTAGCAAAGCCACCTCAAAAGTCAGGTCCTGATGTACAAGAAGATGTTTTGGTTGTGTGTCCTCCATCAGGTTAGCTTAATACAGTTTAAAAGCTTGTTTACAGAATCACAGAATCACAGAATGGTAGGGCTGGAAGGGACCTCTGGAGATCATCTAGTCCAACCCCCTGCCAGAGCAGGGTCACCTAGAGCAGGTTGTACAGGAACACCTCCAGGCGGGTTTTGAATATCTCCAGAGACAGAGACTCTACAACCTCCCTGGGCAGCCTGATCCAGTGCTCTGCCACCCTCAAAGTAAAGAAGTTCCTTCTCATGTTTAGGTGGATTTAGTACTTGTTAAAATGCAAGCTAAGGTAGTAAAAAAGCTAGTATCCGGCTACGTGTCAGTTCAGGCAATAGACGCCAAAATATTTCAAAAGTCTTTTTCCTGTGAGTGTGTAAACCTGTACAGAAGGAAATTTGAAGCACCTGTCTTAGATGTGAGTGAAAGTGAGCCTGTCTGTAATTTTTACCCATTCCCCTTCCTCAGTCTCCTCTCTAAGTATTCAGCTTTATGTCTTTCCAGTTTGTGTGAGTGAGGCCCCTGTTCCCTGAAAGCCTTTGGTGGTAATTCTGATCAATCACATCGACTACAAAGGGTTGAACTGGCCAAGCGTGACAAGAGTTTCTGAACTTGCCAACAGTCAGTCATTAACTCCAGATCATCTCAGAGCACTGAAAGCTTTTTATAGATTTGTTTCCCTCGCCTACATGCCACTGCCTTTCTAGCTTTATTCAACACAGAGTTGAAATCTTAAATTTTAACTTAACCCAAGGGGGAAAGGAGCTGCAGACGTAATGATTTTCGTTGCTAATTTTATGAAAACTTCAAGGGCAAGGGCTGAAAGATCAGACCAAAAACACCAGCTGAATTACATATTCATTAGAAAGTCCTGTAGTCTATTTTAACTGCTTCCAAAATACTACAGTACAATATCAGCTCTACAGACCTTCACAGCAAGGTATTTGCATGCCAGTGACAGGACTATATATAACACTCTTGTGGTTTGCACATAAAAATTTCAGTTGAAAACCATAGTTCGAATTTTTACTGATTTGCAGGCTTATTATAGTTCTGAGTCTCTGTTCATACAGATTGAACAAGTTACTACTCATCTGTGTTTGCCAATATTATGATTTTATTATTAATCAGATATTACAGCATTTGGCTGCTTTCCAATTGATTTGAATGACATGTTCTCATTCAGTGTTAATTAGGTGTGAGCTCTGAGATTTAAAAGATAAGAGTATAACACTTTGGTACATTTCCTCTAAAATGCCTTTTATGTGATTTATTAGCTACACAGAGATTTCAGCCAGAAACATGAAATGGTTCTAACTTGTAAAGTATTGGAATTTTAGGTCTCTCAATGCTTTTTCTTCATGAGCTGCCTGTGTTTAGAACTTGAAAATTAATTTATCTTTCAATTATCTGAGAATTTATATAAACTACTTATTTCAATGATATTTACATAAAAGCAACAGAAAAAAAAAACCTGTTCAGCTCACTTTAAAAAAATCTTCTTTGTCGCTTTCTCAGCATTAGAGATGTGTCAGGATAAACCAGAGACCGCTGGATCAGAGCTGGTCTGTCCAGCCCTATCACCTCTCTCTCTCCATCCCCAGTAGCTTAAGGAAAAGGTTTAAGGAAGGAGGAAGCCTACAGTAAATTTCTCTCTTTCTTCCCTGAAAACACATCCAGATTTTATCTCATGTTTTAGCTTGTATATCCCCCCTCTGCCAGTCCAGGAGAGTTAACTACTCTAGCTTTCACAGATCATGGTGAAAAAAACCCAAAGACTAGTTTTAAACTAAAAATCTTATCAGTTCATGCTTTTAATTCTTTCTACTAGTAAATGTAGAAGGATCTAATGCATTCTGAATACAGTTAGGTGATTATAAAGGTTCCTCATGTCAGTATAGCTTGTACCTGTAAAATAATATTTATCAGAGTAATAGTTCAGTAACAATACAGTTTAGAACATTTTCTATATTTCAAGAGGAAAAATAATTAAAACGGTTGGAGCAGGATAAAAGTTGTGCACTGACAACATCAAATATTTCTCTAATGGGGAATGGTCTATGCCAAATTTTGCAGATGCCATGACGCAATTATACTGTAAAAGAAAACTATGGAGAAAAACGTGTAGCATTTCCAAGCCTGTGGAAATACCTGAATGTGCTTACCACCTTCTTCTCTCCAGCACTTTATTGTTATTATTTTTAAAAGCAGTTTATGTTACAACACCTTAAAGCTTAGAAACCATATCAATTTCTATGCAGGATGTGGGAGAACAAAGTATAATTGATTTCCTTTCTAGATGAGGCTCAGCCTGAGGTGAATAGGATTTAAGACTCTCCCCCAACTTTTGCATTTTCTATTTGCTAATTTCGATGATTGCCTCAACATGTTGATTGTTCACCGTAAAAAGAGTAGGCTGCAGTGGGAATGCAAGATGAGGGTAAATTTGCTTTTTGCTTCTCTGAACGTGGGCTTTGAGCCACCCAGGGCAGCCAGGGAAGATGCTTGAGAAGACGGGAGCAAGGTCCTGGGGACACGTATCTGTTGCACTGTAGCCTGGGATCCTTGTTTGTGAGTGTCTCGTGCTCCCCATGCCTCACAGAAGGTGCTGAGGTGCCTTAGTGCCTCAGACCTGGCTGTGACAGGAGGGCAAGCGTTGCCTCCAGGGATGCAGCTTCAGGCTTGGAGTTATCCAAAGCAGAAAGTGCCTATCTGTGATTGTATCCGAGAAGTTTGCTGTGTCTGTCAGCTTTCTGATGTCCTTATCCCCATAACAGCACGGTGAGCACTTCCAAGCCAAAACAGAGGGGGCAACTTTAGATAGATTTTGATAAGGACTGCGGAGGAATAAGTTAGTTCGTCTGTTGAGCTGTCCCTCTGCATCTGGCAGCTGATTGCTTGATAAAACAGGGAGCGCGGTGGCAATTTGTTGAAGACTAGTGTTCTAAGGCTTTTTAAGAAATCCAAGGAAACAGGTTTCAAAAAGCCACCAATAAAAGAAGTCTGATGACTTGGGTTCTGAGGAAAGTTATGGCCTGAGACGGCCTATTTTGCATGTCTATTAAATTCTGATTTCTCTAGGTGACAAAGCACCTTCAGCTGACATTAATTTCAGTGTGGTTGAGAGTGATCAAATAGCTTAGGAAATAAGTTCAGTAGATTTGGGGGAATTTGATAAAAAAATGGAATCACACAGAGCCTAAATCCTATTAGAGACAGCATCTGTACTGTATCTTTTTCTGGGCTGTCGAGAACAATGGCTGGCATTCCTGCTATGGTGCAGTAAAATCTTCCTTCTTATTTAAACCTTCGATAGGTAATTTTCTGTTTTTCTTTCTCTTCTGTACCTAGAAAACATATATGATGCTTAGTAAGGACCTTGAAAGTGGTGCCTTCCTTTCCTCAGAAGCTTCTACCAAACAGAAGCAATGGAAATATTTCTACGAACAATTTATTTAACCAGTCTATCCTTTCTCTCAGTATTTTCCTTTCACTTTGCCATTCCTCTCAAGAGTTCATTTGGAACCTCACAGTTCTGTTTTTTGAACAAGACCCTCTTCTTCCTGGCACATGGAAAGCACAGAGCACCGCTCTACTCCTTTTAGAACCAAAGACAGTATGAAAAGCACATCTGATTTTTAGTGCAAAGTATGCAAAATTACTCTACCCCCTCTTGATGGTGTTAATTGAAATAAATTAACAAAAAATACTTTGACTGGCTTTTCAATTGGTCGAACTGGAAACTACTGAAGAATTTATGGTTTTGCCCTGGCAATATTTTTATTAGCATGAAAAAGTTGTGAATGAGCATGAATAAAGTCCAAAGGAATACGTAAAACACACCACCCAACTGCTCACCCTTTGCAGGGTACAGAGTGGATGTCTGTAGACTTCATACATCGTTTTCATTTACCAGTTATACAATGCGGCAGCTTTATTTTTACACTAGAACAGATGTTTACGGGAATTTCATGCCTCTCACAATGTTTATTTGACTGCCTTTCACCACGGCTTCCAAGCTCTTTCTACATAAAATCTACATAAAAAGTAGCAAAAGCTAAGGCCATACCAGTGTTTCTCTGCCTCTTCTAGTTTTGTTATGTTAGATCATTAACTGATCTGTTTTCTTAGATTTATTTTATTCTGAAAAGTGTCACCTATGGGTAGGCAGGTATTAAAGTTACAAAAGTTACAGGGAAAACTTTTCCCAGACATAAAATAAGCAGGAAAATAAAACATTTGGGCTGTTTAGAGGAGTCTACAAAACTTAGTTCAAATTCTTGAATTTTGTAGAAGTATAAAATGTTATCCATTCTTTTAAACTCTTATACTCTTGTAGAAGCTTTACAGTGTTTCAAAGCATTTATTAAAATATTACTATTCTTAGGTTTTCAGTTATTATTAGTAAACCAACGTTCCACTCACTTATTTTCTTCTTCTTTTTTTCTTTTTCTGTTGTCCAACAGGTGTGTTTTATGAAGTTGTTCAGAGCTTCCCTCGCGTGGAGGAAAATGTGCTAATGGCTTCACATGTAAGCAGCCACAGGTGGAGAAGGCACTCAGAGTCTTTTAAATCAGTCGACACCAACAGAGCCAGTATGGGGCAGGATTCTGCTGAGCCAGGGGGTTTCACAGACTTGCTGCTTGAAGAGGGACATGGCAATGCCACACAGATTGAGGTAGAAATTGATTTTATCTATTCTTTGGTTCAATTTGTTATCTTTGATTTGGGGCAAGTGAAAAAAAAAAGAAGACCTTTCCTTTGGTGTATTCAAACATTGATGGGGAAGAGAACCTCATGGTCTTTGTATCTGTGACCCTGTCAGCATGTGGAAGCCAGCTTTTTCTCCTGTCCTGGGGCTGGAGCCTGTCTTGTCTGACTCTTGAAGATAGTCTCTTGAGGATGGCTGTCTCTCTGCTGGAAAACAATTATGGGAAGTCCCATGTTATAGCAGTTATTGCTGGAGAACTGGAAAATGAAGTTTATTTAAAAAAAAAAAAAACTGTTTCTTAAAAGTTTGGGTAAACATCTCCATTGGTGAGATTTTTGTCTGGTATTTATGGAGAATGGTATCCAGACATGAAGAGAAAAAGGCTCTAGAGAAATAAAAATGAGAAAAAATTCCAGGTTGGTCATTAAAAGAATTTGCCCGTACTATTTGATTGTTCTTCCAAAGAAAAATAATATGAATCAAATCCATCTAAATGAAATCTTGGGACGTTTTCCCTCTGGTTTATGGTTTCATTCAACCTCTAATTTCTTGTTCAAAAAACTTTAACTGCTTTTATATGGACATAATGTAAATATAAAGGAGCATCAGTTCTGTCTTTAAAGCTGCCTTCAGTTTTGAGTAGCGTAGGGAGAGCAGAAGTTGACCATAATGCGATGTTGTGATTGACTGGTGCAAAATGTCTCCGCCTATGGTGATTTCTGGGAATTCTGCAATTTTGTTGTAGCTGTGCTACATAAACATGCTGGCTGAACCGATTTTTGCCTTTATACACAGGTAGCAAGGTTTAATATTGTATTTTTACTGATTTTTTTTTTTACCGTGTTAGTTTTTGGGTTTTCTTATTAATAAAATCCACATCTTATATTTCAATAAAATACAGCTTGGAATAAACTACACTTAACGCTTTCAGTCTTTATATTCTGCTTCCAAAGCAACCGTGCTATTTACTTTTAATTCTGAGGAGCATACTCTCAGACAAACAAAACAGCTTTCAGAGTTTGGGTTGTTATCTTACACAATAACAAAAGCAAAGCAATGTAAAACCCATCTGTAGAGACAATGGTGTCTGTACAGCATGAGTCAAAAAAAATAATGTTCTCCAAGAGGTGTGTTTTGTGTTTGTTTTTAAGCTTCCCAGTTTGCACAGTACTAATTGTGTTTCCTCTTGCACAAACATGGAAGTCACTAGTTGGTAAATGATACTTTTGAATTGCATGTTGATTTTTATGATTCGGTTTTTGCCCTTTGTAATTCCTATCTGGCCATACTTGTAGCAGTTCACTGAGGCATGACACAGATCGGTCCTTCTTCTAATTATTTTAGCAGGTGAAGTGGAAGATGTCTCAAATACAGGAAAGTTAGTGTAGCTGTTCTTTCCATGGCTTACCAGTAGATCCCCATGCAGCGTCTCCATTGAGTTCAGTTCCAAGCTCTTATGAAGCTCCCTCTCTAACATTCACATATGGCAACATTCAGGAAAAAAACCTGACATGTGTAGAATGGTATTTTTCCAGGGCCGTCCTTCCAGACATATCAATGGCATTATAGTGTCTTAACCTCAAAAGTACATCATCTTTACTGAGTTTATTGAATTTAGGGTTTATGTTCTGTCGCAGCCCTCTCTTTTTCTGAAGTCTTCCCAGCACAATAACATAACAGAGTTGTGGTTTTACACATTATTGGATTCCGTTGTAAATCCCTACAACACCACACAGGCATTTTACAAAAAACCCTTGATGGCCAGCTTTGTAGAGGAGGTAGATTACAACAGATATTCACAGCGGAAGAATCCATATGCTGCAAAGTCTTCCGCAGCTTGGGAGCTTATTGGCAGTGCTAGAGAGTATATTGATTTTTGAAACCCTTCTGCTGTGTGTGTTGCAGTTCTTGCTGAAGAAAATCTGGAGAATGAGTACTACCTGCCACTAATGTTTAATGGCACTACAGAATTAAAACACCTCTCCATCAGAGAAACTGTTTCTCTCTAAAGTATTTGCTTGGGCTTGCCATGCGAAGTTGGAAGACTTCTTTTACTGGAAGGCTAACAGTGATGAACATAGGTTTAATTTT
Organism: Stercorarius parasiticus; assembly: GCA_013396915.1. Lineage (NCBI taxonomy): Eukaryota > Metazoa > Chordata > Aves > Charadriiformes > Stercorariidae > Stercorarius > Stercorarius parasiticus. The sequence continues at coordinate 232,790 of VWZL01004435.1, read as the reverse complement.
CACTTGATACTGTTTTCTGTTCCTCATCATCATAATGAGTTTACTTTTCTATCCAGCTTTAAGAAAACAAACACATATACCCCCCAAAAAAACCCAACCAAACAAAACAAAAACACCAACCAAGGGCAAGAGGGAAGGCAATATGCAGAAACTTCTGTACCCAGTTTAAAAATAACTCCAAATGTTTCCTGTGTTATCAAATCTATACAGTCATGATATGGAAAATAAGAAAATCAACCTGTGCAGAGCACAGCTTAGTTCCCCTGGCTTTTCTTGATATTTTAAGGTAATGAGACATTTCATTCATGTTTTCTGTTGGAGTTACTGGGAGTTGTTCTGTAACTTCACAGCAGCACCATTCTGGGTCTCCCATCAGCCCTAATCCATAGGCTCTTTTACAATCAACTTGAGTGTAACATGAAGTTCAGGCCTTCATGAGCAGTTAGAGGAAGTGCATCGTAAATCAGTTTATCCCATCTTTGCGGTAGCCAGGGTGGACCCGCTTCTATATGTAAGAAAGATGATAATGGCCAGATTCTCTTTAGAGATGCTGTCTCTCTGCTCAAACAGCTGAAGCAGTGCAGCCACTAGGGACTGCAGGACACTTTCTGTCTCTTCACAGCTCTGTTTTGCCTCCCCCATTCATTTGGCACCGTGATTCTGGACAGAACTCACATAAAATGATGGACGTATTCAGGTGCTTTTTTTGAATAATGATGTTCTCTTGAACTGGACTCTCTGGAAGTTGAACGGTGTTGGAGACACTAGCAGAAGCAGTGGCTATAACCGTTTCATATGCAAGACCTTCAGAGATGAGCAGGGCCTTGGGAAAGAGAAGACAAGACGTCTGGGTCCCACTGTGTTGCTGGAGAACAGGACTTTTGTGGTCCACAGGTGCAGTGTTGTGGCAGCACAAACCCACAAAACTGGAGATGTTAAGCAAAAGGCAAAGGACAGGAAGAACAGGTTTCTGCTGCAAGCCAGATTTTCTGTGCATGTAGCATTTGTGGTCTACCTGGAGAGCTGATAGCAAGCTGGAGATTATAGGGTAAAACCTATGTATAACAAATGCTAATCATAAACACTTTATAAAACAGTATGAGAACCTTTAAAATATTCCTCTTTTCTCCTAGTTTAGTAGGTTTATTACACTGTGGCAGTTAGGGACTAGAATGTTGCAAATACAAAAAGGTTCCCTAGGATGGAGGTTGGTCCCATTTGCTTTATTTGCAATTGGTATTTTAGAGCCCAAATATAGAGGAGGGAGAACAGGTAGGGCTAGGGCCATACTCCCTAAGTGGTTTATTAATGTTTCATTCCCACTACATAACATAGCCAGAGAGAGTGAGCAAGCACTGAAGAGGGGCGGGTCTAAAAAGGGTGAGATCCCATCTTGTACAGGTCAGCGCAAATGTTAGAGTCCTAGAGAAATCCCCAAAGCAGCCAGCCTTGGAACAGGTGGAGAAATATGTTGTCAGCAGTCCAAATTAACTGCAAGGTCAACCCCAAAAAAGATGGTGGTGATGCAATGCAACTGAATTTGCTTCATGGTAAATCAAAGTATCAGTCTCCCTTTGAAGACGGGAGCATCCATGGCTAAGGCATACCTTAAAGACGTTTCAGGTGACACTTTTTGGGTGGTTTTTGTCTTTTTTTTTAAGACATATTATTAGTATAGTCTAACTTCTTACGTTGTTTTTATGGTTTTCTCTGTAGTTTGACTTTACATTTGGTAATTAAGGATTTAACCTTTTGCCTTCCTAGGGGAGATTTCCTGTTATAAAAGATAGTTCATAGTGCTTAAGGAGAACTCAAATGAATTTGAAGGTTTTCTTTCCAAGGGTCACGAAGCCAAACATTAAAGTCTTCTACCTGCAATACTGAAAAGTAAAAAACGGAGAAATTGAAATGGAACGGTCTCTAATATATAGTTTGCATTGGCATTAGCAGAGGATGACAAACTTTGCAAAATAACTCTGGGACGTGTGAATTACTTTTGAATTTGTCACCACTGTGTAGAGATACTACATCAAAACAAGAGTCTTACACAAACTTCCAATAACAAAAAGAAATCCAGGAATAAAATAATAGATTAAATCGTAGTCAGGCTTGAGCTGAGTGCAGCCATGCTAACAGCAAGGTTTTATTGCTTGCACCATGAAGAGAGTGAGAAAAACGTAATTTTTCATATAAAGTCTTAGAACAGAGTGAATGATTGCAACTGTATGACAGGAAAAGATTCAGTTCCAAGTAAGAAACAGCAAGCTGAGCATGCTAGGTCAAACCAAACTTGACCGTATCTCACTTTCTCCACTGCCCCCAACATAGTACTTGTGAGCATAGAAAATCATGGCTCTAGCAGTGCACAACAAACCTATTTTTTAGGTAGTGAAGTGATTTGTTTATTCGTGTGGATCTCACTGCCATCTCCTGCTGTGTATTCCTTTTAACCAAAATAGAGTTGTTGCTAACTGAAGACATCCATCTTTCTTTTTCTCTCCTTTAGTTTCTCTAGGTGTTGTTTGAAATGTAAATTTTGGCAATTCCTGTAGTTTAGACCCGAAAAACATCTTGCCCCTATCAGAACACCACCCGTGGATTTCATACTGGCAACAATCTTTTGCTGAATTTTGCATTTTCTCCCAGAGTTTCTGCCTAGAAGGTTTCTCCCTTATCAGTCCCAGTCACTCCTAGAAGTGAAGATGTCTGATTCTGACTGGCAAAAACAACAGAAGGGATTGAGTTTACAGCCCTTGGGATTTGAGAGCTATTACTCTCAGCTACCGACAGCAGTGTCAGCGTGCCCACTGCTGTGTTCTTACTGCAAGTCCAAGCAAGGAAAAAAATAATGGTTAAGATTAAATTTCACTCAGATGGACAAATGATAAGGCAGTGCTGTAATTACTGCTCTAATGCACTGTATTGAAAGTGGAAAAACTTGTCCATGCATAATTGAAGTCCCAAAACTAAACAATGCCATAGTTGCATAGTGAGCTGTCACTTTGGCCAAGCCTGCCTCTGGNTTTTTTTTTTTTTTTTTTTTTTGTCCCAATGCTTTAATGCCAGTTGCAACTGAAGGACTTAGAAGTAGAGAGCAGTGTTACTAACACTATATTCTGAAACCACGTTCCCTCCAAGTTACTGAGAAGAATGTTCTGCATTTTTATTATCCTGTAAGTTTAATGAGTATTTCTGTTCTCTCTCCTCGTCCCAAGCAATGGGAGAGACATGCTTTACTTTTAAAGTCTGTTTTCTGACTTGCCGTCTCTTGGAACCTTTAATTATCTGTGAAGAGTTGCCAGCTTGTTTAGCTTTTGGATTTGTAGCTTAAATATTTTGCTTAAATAGTGTTTGTATCTTCCTTTCCCTTTCGGTGATCCTCAGCAATGCAAGAGTGATTTCCATAGATAAGATTTTTATATACTACTCAGCATAATAAAATCATGGATGCTATTGATCTCTGCATCATGACAGAATTCTTTTTTAAAGCATAGTCACATTTTAATGTGGATTATAAAGTATCAAAGTAATGCATATTCAGTACAAACTTTTAACCAGATTTTAGCTTTCTAATTTTTATTTGAATTAAAACATTTGACGTATAACTGAGGAGGAATGAAGCTTTGCACAACATGGATTTGTCACCGGAGATGGCTGATTCTTTAGAGAGCAAAAGAGCAGTGCTTCTGTTCTGAAACCTGTGTTTGCAAAAAGACACATGCAAATAACCCTAAAAAAACCAGACACAATCATTTTTGTCTTTGATACCTGCTTTCTAACATTGATTCATTTTGGGGACAGATCATAGCCCATATTATTGAGCTCAAGTAATATTGAGCCTTTGCCTAAAAGAAGGGAAAGAGTAATTTTTGTTTTAAGATCACTTTAAGTTCTATGGATGTTTGGCCTGGGAGAGTACAGCTGTTCTTGGGCTCTTATTGGTATCCACTCACTAAATTAAGTTAAATGTTGTATTATTGTTTTCATACCTAGAAGCTTGAAAGTTACAACAGAGATTTGGGATGTACTGGATGAACAGTCTTGGGATGTGCTGGGGTTGCACTAAAACCATCGTGGATATATCTTTTGCTTTTCTCTGCAGCAGAATATTTAGATGTGATATTTTTGTTGTAAGAGAGCTAAAATTTGCTGTTAAAAGATATAGTAATTGAAGGCTAAGGTGTATAGGATTTTTTGCAGTGTTTCTAAACAACTTTTATTACAGTTTTCTGAAAAAGTTGTTATTTTAAAATGTTTTTATTCACACTTTTCAAGAGTTTATTTTAGAAAATTACCTTGTTACTTTGGAGATGATGGAGATGGAGAATATAATTTATTTTCAGAAAAATCAAGTATCCTTTTTTCAAACTGAGTCAAGGGGAGAAAAATGTTCCTTACTACTTCATGGGATCTTAGGGCAAGTATTTGGACTTTCTCAGAAAACAAGCTGCTTCGGATGACATTCTAAGTCAACTTAAAATTTCTGTAAATTATTGCTAAATCCAGTATTTACCTGATTATTTTTAATAGCTATAAAGATGACCCAGAAAGTTAATTCATCTGGAAGCAGTACAGGTCACACATGAAACATCTTAGTCCTCTACTCTCACTAAATCACACCAAACAGTATGTCACCTGCAAATAGAATTAGAATCTGGGACAATCATTAATTTACTCACTTTTTTCCACTTGTCCAGCCGAATTTTCCACCAGTGATGTCACACTTTCTAGCTGGCCAGCAGACTGATATATCACTGTCTTGTTTTCTTTCAAGCTTTCAGTTGCAAAATGGTAAGCTAGACAAAAGCCTCATATATCTTTTTGTATTGGATTTATTAATTGCTTACTTAAATCAAGGTAATCTTGACACTTTCACTGGGTCTTACTACAGTCTTCAGCCGGACTGAATTCATTACCAGCTCTGCAAGAAGCGTTGTAGCAAGGAGCCTGTCAACATTTCCATTATTCTCAATCTAAACTCAAGTGGTGATGGTTCTGCTAATAACTTGGATATAGCTGAAAAAGAAAACGGTGAAGACTGGAAGTGAGATTCATTCTCTGTCTTTTAAACTTGAGGCAAGGGGTGTGTGGAGGATTAAAAACAAGTTTTCCCACTCCTAAGTAAGGGAATTCAGTTCTCTGTGGTAATCCTGAGTTCATTTCCACATGCTTAGCTATGTTGGCACACAAGGCATTTAATTTAACATGCTGATGATAGTGAATTTTTATAGCAAGGAAGGAGACAGGGGATTCAGAATTTAATGGAATCAGCCTTTGAATTTTCTTGATGATAATATTTTACATTTCCATATCGCTCTTCATCTCCAAGTTCCTGAAGCACATTACAGTTTTTCCAGAATCGCTGAACTCATGACTGAAAAGAGCTACGAGTGGTATCAACAACAGGCCTTGCACTTTCTTTCTGAATTAATTATTTCAGTCATACATGCCTCAGCCCTTGCTTGCAGAAGTTGGCTGAAAACAGATTCAGCTGGTGAAAGCTGAATATTACTATGGCTGCAAAGGTCTGTCCTTTCCAGCCAGTTTCTTTCTGACCCTCTTCACTATGTTCACCCTGGAGGGCCCTGATGCTCTGATCCAGTCATGCGAAAAGCAGAGGGTGATGCTCATTTCAACCCATGCAAAACAAACAGCGCTAGCTAATTTCACAGCACACGGCAAATTGTACATAGCTGACTTGGAGCAGGGAGTGAGGGTGAATCCATTACTGAGTTGCTAGTGCAGGGGAATTTGGGTAGGTAAGTAAAAAGTTGTTACGCTAAGCCACATAATTCTAGTTTGGATAACACCAATCCTTAGGGATAGAGTTTCAAACTTGTAGGAATCCTGCTGACATTGATGGATTACTCTGTGCCACTCTGAAAATCTTTCTTTTTTCTTATAATATGGGAGAGTCAATTCTCTGTTATCCCAAAACAGTAACAACTTGGCATGTAAGCAGATGGGTACACTGTGTCAGATTTGGTCAGACACTTCCTTTGACTGTGTGTAAATTAAGTAATTATAACTTGAGAGCTTTCAGCATCTATCAGGAAGTCAATGGCCTGTCTTCATTGTGATTGTGTGCGTTACACAGACTTTTCGCAGAGAATAAATGGGGCCAAAGCTCAAAATTCATATCAAGACAGGGATCAGTTAAGAACGTTCCATTTGTAAAATGTGCCTTTGTCCTTCCAAAAATGCCAACTAAATGTTATCAACTGCTGAAGAAAATGCTGATGAAACACTCTTAGTAGCTGTAGTATTTCATACACAGAGCACAAATTAATAAGTAGTGAAAATAACAGATTTTTTTTCTTTTCTTCTGTAACACTGATATGCACTTATGTGCAGCATGTCTAGCTTTTCACAGGCCATCAGTAAGAAAGCAGTATATTTATTTATAGAACATAAAATTGGCAATGGAGATTTTGGAGAGTCTGCAACAAATTGCAGTGTGAATAACAGGGAGAAAAACAAAAAGAACAGCAAACTTACATATTCAACAGACTTCTTAGCAGCAAAACATTTAACAGACGTGACAGGGTTACTAGAGGTTCGCTTCATGCATTTGTATCAAGCTGCATGACTTTTCAAGAGTTCCTATGAAAGTTTTTAAATAAATGAAAGCATCACACTCTTAAAGTATTCTTTCTGTAGCCTTAGCAACAAAAGTAGGAAGGGGGAGAAACTGCAGATGGAGAGACTATCTGTCTGATCTCATATAGGCGCAGCTGTAAAATGCCATGAGGGATAAAATGCCATGATCTCTCGGAGGTATTCCCCTTTTGCTCCATACTAACAGCAAAACAAGCAGCTTTCTTAGGTTCTTCCTGCCTCAGGCGAAGTGTGGGTGCCTCTTTCCTGGTCTATGAGAGGAAAAGTGCCTTCCAGTGCTAGTACAGGCATAATCTGTCTCCAAAGTGCTACCACTGAGTTTAGCCTTATCCAGGAGTGGGCCAACAATGTGGCTTCCACACATCAACAGTATCAGGGTGCTCATTTGGGGGGGTAAAGCTGACTGGCTGGCACAGTGGTTTATAGAAAGTTTGATGAGGACGTTCGTGACCTCTTCCTTCCATAGTTATAAAAAAGTGCCCCAAATGTCCCCATTTGTGTAGAAACCAAAACCCCAGTTCTTGCAGTTGTACAATTGATGACTATGTAGACGAATGAAATAGCAGTTTATTTCTGAGAATTTTCATTCTGTTGAAAACGTAATTCATGTGCCATACAGCTGGACTGGAATTATACTAATGTGAGAAAAGGGTTTAAGTTTTTGGGGGTTTGGTTGTGTTCTGTTTTTTTTTTTTTTTCTCAATAAAATGGAAATAGAACACTTGATGCTATTATTTGGTTGTTCACAGTGTATAAATGTTGACTTCCTTATATTAGTATTATCATCACGGTAGATGTCAAGCATATTACTCCCTCACCTTGGAAATCAAAGTAATTTCTGAAATACCGTGTAGAAGTTTGTTTCTTACACAAATAGTCAGTTAAGGGCGGTACACATCTATATACTGCTCAAATAATGTACATGAACTCATATAAAATACTAGGCTACTTTGATATTTTTGAAAGGCTGGAGTCTGTAGAGGTGGTTTTCTTTTTCAGTTATAGTTAATATTGAAATTCAGGGTGAAATTCAGCTCCCCAGTTTGGATACCAAAGTAGATGAAGTACGTGCAAGTTCTTGCATGTAAGGTAAACTATCCTATGATAGATGCTGGAAATTTAAAGTGAAATTCGGTTCCCTAGCTATAGGTGTCCGGTATCACTTCAGGCACTGCGGTTATACTGAATGGTCTGTTGTTCCTCCTGAAGGAGGTCTGCTTTAGGTCCTGGATCATACCTGCAAGTCTCAAATGGCCCTGGGTTCCTCCTGCGCTTAGACAACTGCACCTCATCCATGGTCAGTACAGGCAGCGCAGTCAATGTGGGTATTCAGTTTGCTCTAAAGTGGACCTGAAAGCTGGCTGGGCTGAGCTGACAAACCTTCATTGACAGCATCTACTAGGTCTGTGGTTCTGACACTGAGAGCTTGGACACCTAGCTCTTGTGCAGACGGCTGCACTGAAGTGTCTAACCTGCACACCGAATGCCAGCCTGCTCAGCTATCTGTTTGTTTAAATCTGAAGTGAAAAGGCCAAGACTTTTTTTTTTTTTTACAGATATGCCAACAAATTATTACAAGCAAAATAAAAATGGCCCATTTTTGGTCAGGGTCAAAATGTTGAGATTCTTCCTCACTCCCCCAACCCCACAAAAAAAAATTGATTTAGAATGTAAGTAAAATCTCATGTCTTCATCTTTCTCTGTTTTTCGGTGGTTAGAAGGGGATATACGTTTGCCATTGCTTTTTTTTTTTTTTGCTTGAAATTCTGAAAAGACACCCTTCAAGTAAAAGGCAATTCTGTAGCACCTTGTTTTTTATCCTCTAGTGTCCTGTATTTAGCTGAAAGCCAAAAACAGAAATACAGGCTTATAAAACTCTTCCATTTTGAATCACTCTACTCTTAAAGAGCAACAAAGAGTTGGAAATGAGACACAAGAAAGAATAACACCTATCAAAAAGAAACCATGTGTTAGTATAAATTTTAAATATTTAAGAATATTGGCTCAACTGGAGGCTACGTTAACTTGAAGGCAGTAGTGCTTTCCAGAGATGGCAGAGGAAAGATATTATTTAGCATCTTGATCTTGTCTGAGTAATTGCAAAGTGCTGAGTATCCTCCCTGAAAAGAGCAAGATCCTGCAGAAATGTTGTTTGGAGCCTGATGTTATGCAAAGGGAGTGACTTGGAAGTGCCTGTCTAGCCAACATGTACCTCATCAAGCATCTCAATTAAATATGATGTCTTACAGTTGTGGCACTTGCATTAGAGGCCTCTCAAGGGACCTATTTATTTTTTGGAGTGTGACTGCAAGATCAGGCAAAGAAGCATTCTGTGACAAGTCCTTAAGAAATGTGACTGGTGAGAACAGTTTGTTAGAATTGCACACAGCGTTTTTTCAATATTGTATAGAATAGCCTGACTGAACTGCTGTTACATATGTGTATAGAAAAACACATATGAATATAGCAAGATGCATACTTTTTCCAAAGAGCATGAGAAATCCGGGCTACAGCTTAACCACTTTAATCGTCACTGTCTTATCCCTCTAAGACTTGAATGGTAATTTTGAAATTTCACATATCGATTGCGGATTTCAGCCAGCCATATGTTTTAGTAAGTAAAGATTCAAGTGTATTGTATGTGAGAACTAAACTAGAAAGTGCTCTGATTAGCACTTCCAGATTAGACTACCAGTTTTAGTTGCAATCTATTTAAGCCAAGTGTTCACCAGGGAAGCCAGGCTGATGCAGTTCGTCCTCTGATGCCCAGGCTCTGTGATGAGCATGTTGCTGCCTGGCCGTATGCTGAACAGTATGGCTTGGGCAAAGACTGGTGCTGAATGAGGTGAACATAGGACACCTTTAAAAGCTTCAAATTAGGCTTTATCCCTACAGGTCTGAAGCCACTGCATTAATAAACTCATGTTTCTTCCTGTATCAATTTAATATCAGTTCTATGTGTTCTTGCAACTGATTGCCCTACCATTCCAGCTGTGAGCCCTGATGGATCCCTAAGACACAATATTAACTGTTCAGGAGTTACGGCACACACAAGTGAGTGTGGAGGCAGCTTCATGCCCTGATCAACTAGAAACTACAGCTGCTAATATTAATTTAATCCTCCAGATATGTAACGCTTTTCATCTCGATTCAGACTTGCCATCTTCCCTCCTCATGTGAGGCCTCTGGACTGTTGGGTCTTGGTTGCTGTTTTCTTCTTGTCTCTACCAATAGAGAATTTGAAATTTTTAATGTCACAAAAATGTACTTATTTATGGCATTATCTGAAGTCGTGAGCCCCCAAGAATGGGGTTGGTAACAGACCATGGGGTCATAACCACTAATACCCTGTAGTCTAGGCCTGGCAGGTATGTTTTTTATGTTTACAAACAGTCATTTTTAGAGTTTTTGTTTTATGAACACTTTAGTCATTTATACATATCTAAAAATGAGAAAATAAACTCTACAACATGTTTCATAATTACACCAAAATCAAATTGCTGCTAGGTGTCTTCATGGTCATTTTATTGCAATGATGCCTATTATTTTCTTTTAGTGGAGAGGATGCTACCGAGCAGTTAATAAGGACTTCTTTGGAGAATGTCATTTCTCAAACTCCTCTAGCAAATCAGGAACAAAACTGCATAATAAATATTTCCCCACTGTAATTGGTTTTTGAGTGACTTGGTGATTTGGCTTTTTTCCTCTCTGAAGTAAGGCATTGCAGAGGCTTTTGCTCTTTTGAAGCTTGTCTCTTCTGACAAGACAATCCAAGGGGCTTTATAAGACCGCTGTAATGACCCCTAAATAGGCTGACAGTTTTATAGCAGTCCCCAAGAGGGAAGCTTCCTTTCAGAAGCTGCTGAATATCGTGAAAAAGGCAGTGGCTCCATGTTGACTTTTCACAATGCCAGAAAGACTAAACGGCTGTTTGGATTAATAACACGTTTATGGCATCCTTCTCTGCCAGGCTGTCTGTCAGCATGTGTGACTCTCCATTAGAGGTGCTGTCAGGCACTCAGAAAAGTGTGGTTTGAAAACCTGGGAGTTTAAGATGTTGCAGAGCTGTGTAAAGCCTTGTGTGTACATAGGAGCGAGAGCTGTGAGCTCAATGCTTTTGTTTTATCCCAGCTGATGACGTCCTTTAGTGTTTGCCGTAGCAACCTCCAGATGTAAACCTGTGAGATTCTGCGCAAAGTGACTTCCCTACTGGCCCTAGTGAAAACCTGAGATTGGGGACTCCTGCACATACACGACAGGCTTTCAGGACTCTGCAGAGCACTCGTGTAGCCTCTTCTTACAGAATATAGTGTGACATGAAGCTCTTCATCCCACTGCACACAGACAAAGGATTTCCCCCTTTGTTAGATTGGGTTCTCTTCATTCATTAGGCATGATATTAGCTGTTAAAAATGGATTTTGCTAAGGCTCGTGTAATCAACAGTGGTGTTTGCAGACTGTCTTCAGGTTTCTGCTGACTGTTGATGTGGAATCTCTATGTTATGTCCATATATATATTTTTCCAAAGTTCTTCCTACATCAGATATTTAAAAAAAAAAAAACCAAACCAAAACAAAAAAAAAAAACCAAAGCACACACACACAAAAAAAAATCCCCAAACTCAAAAGAACAGACTGTAGCTTTTTCATTGTGAAAGCAGCAAGGTAGTTTTGTAAATTGCGTGTTTCCTCAGTAGAGATTCATACAGAACAAATGCTTTTGTTAAGAAATCGAACAGCAGAGAGTTTATCCTTGATACAAAGCACTTGTGAAATGAAATTGGTGCTTCTGAGCATCAGAGAATCACTCATAACAATCAAGCTTCCGAAGTAGCAGCCACTATATATACCCTCTGCAAGACTTTCACGTAGTAGTTCACATGTAGCTTATCTACTGAAATCAGAGCTTTCAAATTTTGAGGGGCCAGTTCAAATTATGCTATTCCTCAGGGTTCTGCGGTTATCAGATCCTATAAAACTGTAAAATTGCATTATAACGTTGCTATGTTATGATTATAATTAGAGTACTCTCTATTAAAACGCAGTTACACTGCAGCAGCACACAAAGTGTCTCTTTCCCCATTTTCCTCTGGCCTTAATCTTCCCATTAGGCTATCCCCTCTCAGGATAGATCATCTTTTCTCATACTGCCTCATCTCCTCTGCTAATGGCTGTTAGACTGGGGATATTCTCCGTGTACCCTTGCCACCTGTCCCTGTCTCAGTCCATGCCTGCCTAAAGAAAAGGTAAACAAATGAGGAAATTCAGTTGCAGCACCATGCCCATGTGCCTCCTCTGCACTGGTAACACAGAGTGTGACTCTGCATCTCTCCCACCCCTTCTCAGCACTCAAACCTGTGCCGGCTGGAAGGGGCTTTCTGTCAGCTGCAATGCAGAGCTCAGGTCCTACACAAGTTGTCATGTCTATTCTCCTCTCCTGTGCTGTTTTTAGCTGGTGGGTACTAATAATGTTCAGAAATCTAAGAGCAATTTGTTAACAAAAAAAAACAAAAAAACCAACCCCCAAAAAACAATTCAGAAGTCAATTTTAGCTGTGTTTTACTGACAGGGCAGGCAGAGATGCAGTAAGAGAGTAACAAGCATTACGTGAGATTGGGTAAGAGTGCAAATACTTTCAAGGAAGCTGGTTTTGTTATATGTGTTCAGGGCTGTCTTGTTGCTGGCTTATTCTAATAGAAATGGTGTTCCTTTTTCTTCTGCAAAATGAATTCCCAGAACTGCTTATCTTCATTAGGGAAATACTTTTAATTGCTGGCTCATTTCCTTCCTCTAAATTTCCCAAGAAGAGTTTTATTATTACCTTTGCTTTCACCCTGAAAAGTAGTCTATTTTTAAATATGTAATTGCCTGTTTTCTCCTTCCAGTGTTTCCATTTAATTCTACAAATGCAGCTTTTAGAAAGCATAATTGTCTGATCAATTTCATAGGCCAATCATTGTTAAATGCTCATATTACATTCAGAGTTAAAGATGACTTTCTAAACTTAGTATTTGGTGATGAATTTCCTCAGCACTAATTTTTGGGGCCAAGTACCAGCACCGCTTTCACTTACCGTAAAAATATGCCTATTGTGTGATTTTTAGCAAGATTTAGGCAATTTGTTAGTGCGGTTTTTTTAAAAATCAGACACCAGACCTTCCTTTTACAGTGATAAAATTAAGCATCTATAAAATCTGACTCCATATCCTTGATGGCTTCAGAGGTTGTTCATTGTGGTGTTGTCTCAATGGAAGTCTGAAAATGCAATTTCAATAAACAGAATATTAAAAGGGGCAACAGTTATCAAATTAAATGCAGTCTAATTGTCTTCCATTGCAGCTGGCAATAATTCATGACACTTTATCACAGATATTTGAAGATAAAGAGCCTTGGATGATTGTCACAAACAGTCTCCCAGGGCTGGGAGAAGGCAACTAAAATTTAAGCTACCAAAACGTAACTGCCATCTGGCTGTCTGGTGTATAATGATTTGCTTTGTGAACGTCTCTTTCAACTACGGAGAAACTACAGCATACTATTTTGCAACAGCAGAGCTTATTCCTGGGTTCCAGCTGCATTCTTTCTCTGGTTGAAGTTACTAGTTTGTTTCAGTTAGAGCCTTGGATACATAGATATAGATATATATATGTATGACAAAACTTTTTATTCAGTAATGTCCGTGGTTTGGATCCAATTTGATCCAGTATTAAAAAGCAAAATATTCATGCAGCTAGATTCAACAGAGGCTCTTATTCTTAACCTAAATCTTGTTTGATAATATCCTCTGTCTCCTAGAGATTTACAGTACCTTTCAATTTCTGTTAAAGAAAAAATGTGACAGGAAGAGAATTAAACCTGTAAAGTCCCATGCTTACATATGTGATTGCATCATCATTGCAATCGTGATGTCTTACTTAACTGAGAGGGAACTTTATTGTTTCATGTCTGTTTCTGTACTATTTTCCTGTTCATCTTTGGCCAGAATCCCAGTTAGTAATTTGAAAGCTTTTCAGAGGTGTAATGTATTTGTTACTTTTAAATATTACACATAGTTACATCATATATATCTCACACATTTGAACCCTTAATCTGTTAAGGGACAGCAGTTTTTGAGGAAACGGGTATGTGATGTTTGGCCTGTATTTGGGAGTATCCATATATATAACATATGGACAGATGATCAGTCATCGAGTTTGACAAGTACTGAACACCAAGAATTTAAAGACGGCTTAATCTTCAGTTGTGCTAAGCTTTCACGAATAGTGCATGCATTCAGCTTTCCTGAGAAAACTCAGTTGTAGTTGGAGAAGTATGGGAATATATTCAAGGTATCCTCAGACAATATCCCTCATGAAAACTGTACGAAATTAATTTTCTTTACAATATATGATAAAATGGCAACGCAGCATCAAGGATTGACTTGGGTAAAAAAAAAAATAACTTATTTCCCCAGGAGAGAAGAGTTATGAGAAAGGTTCTAATAAATATCACCTTTATACTCACAAAGGTAGCCAGCAGTAATCCTCGCAGCGGGTGCAAAAAATCTCTGGAAAAATCCTTTACTTAAAAGCTGTACTTGTCAATAGAAGAGAGGTGCTTCCTACCTCATATATGTGCATTATTTGGACAGGACTGTACATCTAGAGAAGCAATGGGAAATAACTCTCACATCCTCAAAATACCTGGAAAGCAAAGAAAAAAAAAAAGGAATTCTTGAAGTACTAATGGGTATGTTCTCTGCATGTTCTTTCATTTGGTAACATGTTTCTATGTCATTAAAAGATGCAGTAAAGTTTGTTTCTCTTCATACCTGCATTTATATATAATTCTACCTATCTGCAGAACTCTACATCTGTGGGTCATATAACTATTAAAATTATTTTCTTAACTCAGTAGTTTACATGCAAATTCAGCGTAATTTCTGAATCGTTTTTATAATTATTCTTATACATATAGTACCTGTAGGGGCTGGAATGCATTATGAAGCAGGTGCAATCTAATGAAGAGATCTGTCAGAATGAAAACTCATAGCTATCTATTGCTACCAATAAAATGTTTCTCTACAGCTGGGATATTTATGGAAGACTCCAACAATTTCATTTCCATGGTAATGCGTGTTAAAAACTATGAAGGCAGCGACTTGGAATACCAGCATGGATCCTAACCTTGCTAAGAGCTCCCAAGCTTCTCAGGCCAACTTTAGTACTTAGCTGTGTGTTCCTTTTTGTAGTCATATTGTAAATTTACAGATAGGATTTTAAAAAGTTAGGATGCAAGAGAGAAATATTTAATGGTACATAGATAAAATATATCTGCATGAAGGTTGTAAAGGTTTTCCACAGAGCAAGAGGAATTCTATTTTCTTTCTATCATCCAAGTAGAAGTGAATGTTTCCTTCCAGAAGTATCTAAGGTTCTTTAACTTGAATTAAAACAGTAAATGATATTTTATTTTACACAAAATTTGGTAGTTGTTTACACGTATTTCCTCACACACTGACAAAATTGTTGAGCTGAAGGCTACAATTGAAGTGTGATTTACAAGAGGTATGATGAGTCTGCTTTAAGCACGGATCAAAATACCATTTAAAGCATTCTTACAGAGCAACCCACTAGGCTCAGTACTAGAGCTTTCTAGTTGGGGAGGCAGGGGGTTTAGCTGCTAGTAATTAACAGGAGTAGCTTTATTAGTTACAAAAAACTATCTGCAAAAATTCTGTGTGGTTTTAACTATAGTTCAAATATCACATGTTCATCTGAAACAAGCTGTTTTAGTAATTATTTCTTCTTTGTCTCTCGGAGCTCATTTCTTGAGACTTTATGATGCCTTAAATGTAACTTTTAATTTCTGTGGAAATTCTGTCAGAATGATAAACTAGACTGGTAAGATATATCTTTGTTGTCAAAACTTCTTAATTTACTGTACCTCCTTTTTATACATGAAAGTAATAACTGTTTCTATTGACCATTAAAGAAGAAAAGAATTTGGTAGGATAGCTGGCTTTTGTCATCTTTCTGACAGTATAGTTTTAATTATGTTTACTCTTGTGACTAACCTAGAGCTGATGAACTTTTTAGAAGTTGCTTCAAAAGTGTCAATGAGATTTATTGGGCAAGTACATCCTGGCATATAAAGTACAGCAGAAGATACAGAAAACGTCAAGGGGAAAATAACCTGATTATATCTGCAGCAGCTTACGTAAAATGCATCTGTAATGATGTTAATGTAGGATGAATTCCAGCTGAAACAGGATTTATGGTGCATATATTTCACCTAGAATATGAACGTTTTCATCTAGAATATAAACTGTTGTCAATCAGGACTATGTCAGTAGGAATGGGTTGTGTGTGTTCTGGGGAGTGTGTTGTGGGGAGGGGGTGTCAGGTCTGCATGGCAAGGTGTGCGGGTGGTCCCACGCTGCTTGTTGGGTATAGGAGGTGCTGCAGGAGAGGAATTTCTCCACCACCTGGGGGAATTCTAAATCCTAGGTCCACCTCTTCCATTTTCTTTACCACTGTTTATTTTCTAAGTTTATTCTAATTCTAAAACACTACCATTGAGGCTTTGTTTATTTTGCTTTGGCACAAAAAGAGAAGGAAGGGAGGAAGGAACTGATAAATACCAGCGTGTACTTCTTTTACGGTATTACTTGTAGCTATTCAGCAGTAAAACTGGCAATGCTGTTGATTTAAATATTTTATGGTTATGACAATTTGGAACAAGTTAATGAAGACTGGGAATTTGGGATGTGTTTCATTTCTCACCTTGGACCGTGGACTTTTATATTTTTCTTTTCATTGCCTTAGACGTCTTTTAGGAAGGTACAGACCATCATAACTACTGACCTCGACAGAAATTTTGGAATTTCCTATTCTTAGGTTTTTAAACACTTACTAAATTTTTGCATAATATTTCAAAATTTTACTTTTTTTACTGTGCTAAATGTATATGATTTTAAGTGTAAACTGATTGCAGTGAGGTTGAATAGCATACAGAGTATTTTGAGTGTTGGAGTCTCAGCTTTGTCTTTGAAATAAGTAGACATTACAAAGACTTTGACTGTCTTCTGAACTATGCACTTGACTGTGGAACTGGGTATCTGCAAACTCAAAGATTTGGTCAACCACTAGCACAATTTCCTATGGCACATGTAGGATTCATGTATTTTACGTCTGAATTTGCTGTGATGCGAGCATGACAGCAACTACTGTTGTGTTAAAGACCGTGAGAACTAGGAAGCTTTCTTCCACAAATATGTATCTATTTGTCTCTCTCGGAGTAGCAAATGTACAATAAAACCATCTTTTGGAGATTTAAAATGAAATAACATTGTAAGCCTATATCTATTAGGAATTTTTTTGAATGTTCTTATAAACGATATTCTAGTAAATTATGTTTAGAAATGTCAAAAAATAAAATTATTTTTTTAAGGTGTTGGCTTTGAGTACTGCTCATTGCTTTGTTAGAGCATAGCTGTTGTTACAGGAATTTACCGGCCATTTTGCCTTGAAAGCCATCACATGTTTTGCCATAGATTTCACTGATGTGGTTACACAAGCTGTACAACTGGGACTTGAGGATAGCAAACATTATGATTATAATATAAGATGACTGCATGAGGTAACCGTTTGCCTTGCCAATTGCTTGTAGTTGGGAGCAGAGCTGTCTTCTGCAACACATTTGTGATTTGTACTTTTTTCTGCATTGTTGACTTGCAGTGTAGTCTTTTCTACTGCTCCCAGGAGCAACAGGACTCAGTATTTCAAGGGTGAGTTTTATATAAAACCAAGGTGCATCTTTCATTCTAATGTGTATTTGCTGTGGTTTTTTCCCCCCTTTCAGGAGGATACAGATCATAATTATTATACTTCAAGGACATATGGTCCATATGATTCTACCAGCCGGGATTTGTGGGTCAATATAGACCAAATGGAGAAAGACAAAGTAAAGATTCATGGGATCCTTTCCAATACCCATCGGCAAGCAGCAGTAAGTTGTTATACCTTTTTCTTCTTTGACTGACGTGGGTATATTTTACCGGTGAGCAATGTAGTAGTATTACTAAGTATAGTGACTACTGTTCACAGAGCTTTATTTTAGTTAAACTATGAAAGTCTGCACAGTGTTGCTATCACGTGATTCCAAGTTGCCTTTTTGCACCTGCTATAACAGTCCTTCAGAGACACCTTTACAGATATAGTCAAAATTCACCTGTGTTTTTAAGGATCGCAAACTATCAAACAATAAACTAGTTGTGTTGTGGAAGTCTGAGGGAATTTTACCATTGACTTCAATAGCAACAGAACTGTGTTCAGGATTAAGTTGCTGAAGTTTAAGTCTACCAAGTGCAAGTGGGAGGTGTCCATTCTGTACGAGGTGTCACACTTATTTTTTCTATTGGGAGAACTGATAAAACTCATGAGAACACCATATAATAACAGAAGTATTAGGTGTGAGTCTGGGCAATCCCAAGCACAAATACAGGCTGGGCGGAGAATGGATTGAGAGCAGCCCTGCTGAGAAGGACTTGAGGGTACTAGTGGATGAAAAGGTGGACGTGAGCCGGCAATGTGCACTCGCAGCCCAGAAAGCCAACTGCATCCTGGGCTGCATCAAAAGAAGCATGGCCAACAGGTCTAGGGAGGTGATTCTGACCCTTTATTACGCTCTGGTGAGACCCCACCTGGAGTACTGCATGGATCTGTTGGAGCAAGTCCAGAGGAGGGCCACAGAGAAGATCAGAGGGCTGGAGCACCTGTCCTATGAAGACAGGCTGAGAGAATTGGGGTTGTTCAGCCTGGAGAAGAGAAGGCTTTGGCGAGACCTTATTTGTGGCCCTTCAGTACCTAAAGAGGGCCTACAGGAAAGATGGGGAGGGACTCTTTATCAGGGAGTATAATGATAAGACGAGGGGTAATGGTTTTAAACTGAAAGAAGGGAAATTTAGATTAGATATTAGGAAGAAAGTCTTTACTCTGAGGGAGGTGAGATAGATACTGGAACAGATTGCCCGGGGAAGTCGTGGATGCCCCATCCCTGGACGTGTCCAACACCAGGTTGGATGAGGCTTTGAGTAACATGGCCCACTGGGAGGTGTCCCTGCCCATGGCAGGGGGGTTGGAACTAAATGATCTTTAAGGTCCCTTCCAACTGTAACCATTTTATGGTTCTGTGTGATCATAGTTTCAGGGTATCATGCAATAAATATCACAGAGTTTAAATAACAATCTTGTTTAACTTACTGTAATCATGTTGCCTAGTAAAATGGGTATGAAAATAATGGGCTTAGGTGCTTAGAAGTGAAACTGAATGCTGCATGATTTACAGATTGTATTCTCAGATCTCACCTGTGGCTGGAAACTGCATACATAGAAGAGCCAATATTAGCAATTCGGTTTTGCCAGTTTAAAAACAAACTCTCATTAGAGCTTTATTTAAAAGTTGTACAGTTTTTAAAGATACAGGTGTGTCTAACAGTTTTAAAGCTGAGACAAAAGCCAAGTTTAATTCATCTTTTCTCTCAGTTTATCTCCCTGGCACCAGCCAGGTGACTGGCTCAGAGGAATGTATGAGGCAGCAAGAAGAAATACTGTGGTATTCAGCTCAGAATACAAGAAGCAGAGTGGGCCAATAAATCCGTTACACATGACTAGCAGAGAGTTCAATACATAAAATATATTTCTAATATCCAAAAAAGACTGTAAGGAACCAGGGATAATGCAAATGCAGAGGGTTCAGGCAGTTTTATATCTTTGGGGTAGACTTAATGAAACACTCTTGGTTATTCTCTTAAGACAATTTATTTCTGATGAGAAAATAACTTCACGGGTACCTAAAAGTGCGAAACTTCATTGTCTGCCTTGCCGCCTTCATCTGGGATCCTGGTGCTCTGTGTTGAGGGAGAGAATGGAAATATGCAAAAAAAAAAGAAAAAGGGCAATAAAGGAATTAAAAATACCTATATAAGGTAAAACATCTTTCCCTAATAACGGTAATTTATGAGGCTTGGGACTTCAACATTAGTGAAAAGCCTTTAAGAAATGTTAACCTGTTGTTTAATGATTAGTGAAGATGACACCCTTCCATGCCTTTGTTCTAAACACTTTGGTTTCCAGTTGGATCCCTGAGATTATACACCTTAAAAACGTCACTTCCAAGGGGCACATTTTGTTGAAGTTATTGAAACAGGTTAAAGTGAAATAATGCCTGTGGAATTGGTGTGGAGAACCATTCAGCATGGCAGAGGGGAGCTTGGCAGCATCAGGGCTTCAACTCTCTCTCCCCCAGAGCAAACAGTTTAATTAAGACTTTTCTGCTGAATGTCAAGTACCCATGCCACCTTTCTGCTGGCTTCATCAGACAAGGCTGTGGTCCCAGTTAAGCACACTGATATCTAGATCTGTTCATACTTACCCAAATATCTTGATTCATGAACTCAAGTGGCTGCAGCCATGTCCACATGCTATTTTAAAGACCTCTTTATCAGAGATTTGTTTTATGCCTCTCCTGAAGGATGAAAAAGTACTAGTGAGTCATCTTGTAAGGCTTTATATTTTATTTCTTGGTCTGTAATTGATTTAGTGTATATGTCCAAGTAAACACCACCCATGTGGATTACACAAAGAAGTTATTTTAAAAAAGATGCATTCTCTGTAACTGTATAATAACTATAGAGTCATATATTCTGAGCAGATCATACATAACTAAGTAGCAATCTCTTCCCTTCTCTTCCATAGAGATAAAATTTGCCATTACTCTTTTTAAAAGAGTATTTTGCACAACTTTCTGTGACTTGGTGATTTACATGCTGATAATTTCTAAAGATTGCTCTTCAATTTGGCGAGAGAACAAAGAGTTAAATTATTATATGTTAAGTATTAATGAATTTTTCTAATAATGTCAGGGATTCTTTGAATGCTAAAAATTTCACACTGAATT
Source organism: Stercorarius parasiticus (assembly GCA_013396915.1). Lineage (NCBI taxonomy): Eukaryota > Metazoa > Chordata > Aves > Charadriiformes > Stercorariidae > Stercorarius > Stercorarius parasiticus. Next base: position 212,235 of record VWZL01004435.1, on the reverse strand, counting down.
TGTGTGTTTTGCTTCATTTGGAAGTATGTAATCCTTAGAGTCTCCATAAGCCATCAGTTTTTGCTTCTGCAGGAAAAAATAATAAAGATAGGATCCGTGAGATGGTTTGGCTCTATAAACAGCATATTCATTGTTTGGGGGAAGTAACAAACAGATATTAATGGAACAAATAAAACATCTAGCGTGACAGGATTTATAACAGTAATAATGGTTGGTTTTTTCAGTACGTTGCCACCATCTTCTTAACTGTATAATAAAATTTTAGGTGTTGCTTGGATGCTCAGTGTGTTTAGATTACATATCTAGTAGTTGATTACTAAAGCACTGAACTAGATGCAGGGTCACCTCATACTTGTGAAGCTAAGTTCCATTTTCTGTCAGTCCATTCTATCATTTGTGCATGGAGAAAACATTTTTACTCCAGTGGGTCGAAAATTCTAATATTCTTTCTGACAAATGAGATTTGCTTTCAAGCAGCAAAAGTGAAACCACGTTCATTTCTGTTGCTGTTGTGATATTATGATTTAAAAGATTCCTTAAATCTTGTTGGTTCTTTATTACAGTATTACGCTAAACAATTGTCTATATTAAACATGATTGCATTGTCAGAATTTAGGACATCACTTTTTGATTGAAGTCAGTGGGAGATCTATATCTGGCTTGGATGGGCATAGAATCAAGTCTTTATTGCAAACATCTTTATACTAATATTTAAATTATAGCAATTTAAAAGACTGTTAAGGGGGCACAGTTGTCTTTTGAAGCAGTTTAATGATTATCGTGTTGTTCAGAAAGTTAATGTTAATGGGTAAAACAGGCAATAGCGTATAAAGGAAAGAGGGAGGGTTTGGTCAGAAAATTGATGTTTTTAACAGTGTTCTTGGAAACTATGTTTGGTAGAGCAAGGACATAATGTAAATGGAACACATACATAAACATAACATACACCTCAGCTGTGCAAACTTCAGAACATGGAGAAAAAAAATTGTTTAAGTTAATTCATGATCTATCTTGCCATTTGCCATTTCTGTATATACAGAAAAGGTCATTAGAACCTACTCAGCCCAATTAATACAATGCAAATGGATTTTGCATTCTAATTAAAAACAAAACAGTGCTAATAAATCCTGTCAAAATTCTGTCTTCCAAGTTACTGTAAATCTTCAGCCGTTAATTTCATGCTAAATAATTCTTTGAACATTTCTGGTGGATGTAAATATAATTCTTCCTGAGAGAAGAAATACTCAGATATAATCTGAAAATAATAAACCCAGGACAGAAATAATGGTAAGGAAAATAAAGACAAAATGCTTCCCCCCCCTTTTTTTTAAATGTACGGACTGTTGCCCTTTCTTAAGTGGAGACATCAAAGTTTACAGTTGAGGGACAGTCACCGACAATCCATCTTCACACCAATTTTTACTGTAGTAACTCCTCGTAATAACAAATAAAAATGGGCCACGTACCCAGTTCCTATTTGGGCTTCAGGCCATTACGGAAGTGATGTGCTATTTATGAGATATTACGTTTACAGTGAAAAGTCCTTACCAGGATTTCAGCGCTCCTTTCTGGCATGGCTACTGATTTGTTCAGAGTTTAGCCAGGTAGCACACCAGGTGATCATTATAGGTGGCCACAATAATCAGTGAGCTTAGTGAAAGGAATGGAATAGATACGAAAGGAGAGAGCCATAGGCGGGGACGGAAAATGGGGTTGAATTTGAACGATCCTTTATGGTGAGCTTAGGTGAGGAGAAGAGTCTGCTCTCCAAATTGCAATTCTCTGCTGTGAATTCAGCTGATTAGAGGATAGTCACCGGCAGGCTGACAGGGGGAAAAAAAATGTATATTTTGCAGTAAGTACTTTAAGTAGAGTTTGTTAATACTTCTGATGAATATTCCTTTATAAATCATTTCGGCTCCTCATTAACAGTATCGAGAGTTTTGGGAACTGGCATCGGGTGGGTTTGATGAAGGAATTGCCTTCCAATGACCAGCCTTCATCAGATAAGCACCCAGGCAGCAGCAGGATGTCAGGGAGAGCACTTGAATCTGAAGGAGTAAGCGGCAGAGGAGCAAACTACCCGTGGCCAAGGGAGTGGGCATCCTGTAAAATTTAGGTGTTGCTAAGGCCCTAAATATTGATGACTCCTCTTAAGAAAGAGGTGAAAGCAATATTATTTTAAGGAAAAACTCTACAAATCTTTATTAATTTCTTTCTTATGAGAGAGTTATAACGTCTGTTGATGTATTTTTCTTTTCTGAAGTCTTCAGCTATGAAGATCCGCTGCCTTCAGGTGTTTAAGTGCTACACAGAATTGTTTCCAGTTAGCTATTGGCAATTCCAAATTAAGAATAGCAAGGCTCCTGTGAAAAATAAAAAGCAATGAAACAGATGTTTGAAGTGGAGGACTGTTCATATTCTTTTCTGTTACCTTTGCGCAAAATATCAATTTTATTTTCTGGTGTTATTCCTTTCAGAGAGTGAATCTGTCCTTCGATTTTCCATTTTATGGCCATTTTCTACGTGAAATTACTGTGGCAACGGGGGGTAAGTGGCTTTCTAACCATTTACTTTCAGCAATATGAGAAGAGTTTCTTGCAGCTATTTAAAATACCTTTTTTTCCCCTATATATGTCAAGAGATAAACTGCAGCATTTATTTAGGAAATTTTGCTTTCCGCAAAAAGAAAATTACAAAACATTGATATGATGAAAAACCTCCAGCTGCTCAAGTTGAACTGTTATAAAACTCTCTCAGTGAAAGACTTTATAGCATTAATCACTGTCTATTTAGGTATTTCCCCCAGAAATCTTGTGTGTGTGTGTGTGTGTCTGGAGCAGTTGCACTTGTGGAGATAGGAAGAAATAAGGAGGGAAACAGGTTTTGCACGAATGAGGGCAGAGGATTTACTATGTAAAGATAAGAAGTGCTGCTAGAAGTACATAACTTGTCACCTGTAAGGCAAAAGCCATTGTAGCATGGTGCCTTGGTGTGGTACCGTGTCTGCAGCAGTACCGTGGTATTCCTCTCCTCCTTCTGTGAGCACACCCACAGCATCCTCTGGTCCTTGAACGCGTCCAGCAAGTTCATGGACCCTGGCTGGTGGTGCTCTGCCTAGAGGTGTGACAGGACGAGCAAACAGAAATAGGGCCACCATCAACAGGGCTGTTCCTGGTCACAGTTTCTCCTTCTCATGCTATAGGTGGCCAGCTGGCTAGGATCATGGAATGCCCATGTTCCACTGGAGCTCTGAATGGGGAGGGTATGACTCAAAGATTAGGGAAGAATTGCAGCCTGTGTCTCAACAAGATTAGGAGCTGGAACAGAGGTTTCCGTCATGCTCTGTGTCAGGATCTCCCTTTTTCTACTAAAGCAGAAGAATAAGAGAGATGGACGGAGGAGAATATAAAGGCTCATATTAAATGGTTGATTTGCAGTCAGAATAATAAAAAGGGATGCAGAATTATGGGGTGACTTCAGTACCAGGGTTTTCTCTTCTTGGTCGGCAATGACATTTTGATGCTGATTTGGATCAGATGAGCCATGAAATGCTGATTGGGATTTTGAGACTTGTCTGATTTCCATTCTGCTTTGCTTTTAGTTTCATTTTGGTGCTTGATCATCGATGCTTAGCTCTATATTCTTTTATTAGAGGTGTTGCATTTAATGGAGTGCCAAATCAAGTGCATGATCTGCGTAGCATGAAAGAATGGGGTGGGATGGATCCTGCACAGCTAAAACAGCAGCAGTGGGACCAGTGTGCATTCTGTAAATGCCCCTTATTCTTACTGCTGAACTTGGTTCCTTAAGGCTTCACAAAATTCACCCTTTCTCAAAGTAATTCTTGACTCGTCACTCTGCCGAGCCTTCATTTCTAATAGAAGCCCTGAATTTTTACCACTGCTGTCGCTAATGTGCTGCTGTCACCAGTCTCCCCTATCTGCCCCCAAAGACTTGAGAGTAAACTTAAGCTCCCAAGGCGATCTGTGTAGTAGTAATTTGTGAGGGAAACATTTTTTTCTTTTGGTGTAGTGCATTTGGGGCATTTGTGTGTTTTCATTTGGATTGGGTTTTTTGTTTTTTTGTTGTTTTTTTTTTTTTTAAAAAGCATGTAAATATTGTAAGAATAGCTAGAGCTCTGCAGCACTCTCTTCTCTTGTCATGAATAGAACACTCAATGATAATTCTGCTTTTATTTTTGATCCACTTCTACTAAATAAAATAATATTGGTGAAAATAGATCTATGGATTATTGTCAAGCTAAATCGAACTATAACATCAGTCCTTATGCTATAGGACACTGACATTAGCACAGAGATACTTCTGTCTTTCATGTGACACTTCCATGATTTTCAACCTCAAAATTAAGCATGAAAAAGTAAGATCTAGTCAATAATCACTTTAAAAATATTATCTTGATAAAGCCCAGTAACTGTAAGTCATCCGGTTAATCCAGGACAGGATGCAACTTTTTCTACAACTTTGACTCCTAAACACATTTAGTGGAAAAAGAAAGATCTGTTTCTCTGATAAATGCTTTGCTTTGGCTATATTTGCTAATTTTGTTACCATAAGTTATTGGTGGTGCAGTGTGGCTTATAGCCCAGCAACAAAGGATAAAGACAGGTTCCAAGTGCTTTTTATACTGTATGGTCTACTATTTCTTAGTAACTAAGATTTTACAATGGCATTGCTATTATTAGAGATTTGGAACGCTTCCAGAGGTTATTCTGAGATCAAAACAATGGCAGAGTTAATGTGTATAGGAGTCCCACATGGCAGATGTCTACTTCCTGGAGAGCAGGATATGATTAATTATGCTAATGACAACACTACAAACTGGTTTTACCTCGAAATCATAAATTAAATAACCTTGTTAAAAGGAAAGTTGAGGACAATGGCACATTAAATCTCTGTCATAATAAAAACATCTACCCAAATGGCTTCTGCCATTCTTCATGTAAGTTGTATTGTGGCATAGTAGGGTTTCCAAGTTACTTAAGATGACTTTGAAATTGCTGAGGTGTAAAACTCAACTTTTTCCTTCCGTTTAACTAGTATTTTTTTTCCTCTTCCAAATGGTTTTGCTGAGCTGATTATGTTTGACTAAGCAAAGGAAGAACAAGGAGTGAAAATAACTAGTTTGATGCTTTATTCACTGTTGTCCTTAGTTTGTATATGACAAGGCTATTTAATTCATAACTAGGAGGTAAGACAGCTTATAGTGTTATTAACATTTGTGGTTCTTCGGAATATGGGCATCTATCTCCACGCGTTCCTTTAGAGAGCGTTTTTAAAGCAATCCCTGGAGAGCTGTCAAAGCTTTAATAATAGTAGACAAGAAAAGAAGGTGAGTTCTCTTTTTTATGAAGGTTTCTGAAGTTTGTGATGTACAGGCCACAAGTGCGTTTATTTCTGTAATAACTACTCATGAGTTAGCGAGTCATGTTGCAGTCAGGGAGATAAACTCATGAAGTCTGGTTTGTTGCCTGTCACTGATATCGCTAGCAGAGCTCAGTGGCTGTGGAGGTGGGAAAACCCTCTCTGTGTTTTGGCTCTCCAGGCAGTAACACAGTCCTTCTTGCCAGTGTCCTTGAAGCTCTGTAGCCCTACATCCTACTCAACATGCTTCATACTTGGTTGTATTAATTTTCCATGCTCATGGTAGTAAGTCCCTCTTGTTTATTCTCTGTGGTTTATTTTTTTTTGCTCATCAATCTATGTTTTCTAGTGTGGCCTTGTATCAGATACTGCAAATTATTTAGGAATTGTTTTCCCTTGTGTGGCATTTCTCATTGACATTACATTTCTCTATGGTATTGCTACACCTGTAGCAACATTGCAGAGGAGGGTGGTAGCTAACCCAGATTATTATGGATTTTCATTAAAGCTTATATTTGTTGCCCAGGATTAATCAAGGTTTTAATTTTCTCTTTTTTTAATTTCTCCCGATGGTTTGAATGATCAGAGGTCATAAGGGTCTTAAGGTAATTTGTCTCTCTTTTTTCCATGGAATAATTGAATATTATTGTATATAACCTGTAAATCAAGATCATATAATAGAACTAAACTGCTTAGAAACATAAATCATATTTAATTTTCACATTTAACTATAGATATTTGTAAGCAGCAAAGGAAACAGCAAATAAAAACATAGTTCTGTATTATCATATACTGGGAAAACAATTTTTTGGTCATGGAACTTTTCTCTAGAATTACACTATCAAGGAAATGGTATGTTCGCTGCAGCCCCAGTTTGTCTGCCCTTTCTGCCATTCAGGTCATGAACTCCACAACAGTTATGCTGAATATCTGTTCGTTGGGGCTAAGATGAGATTTCTTCTGTCTTCTGTGCTCTCGTGGTTTTGTCTGTAGCAGGAAGAATACAATAGTGGAAATAGCAGTGAATACATGAAAGGTGTTTAAAATTTGACCGAAGTATTTGTACAGGTCAAAAGAAAGCAAAAGTCTTCCTCAAATAGACATGAAAACGTTTAAAATTTGACCGAAGTATTTGTACAGGTCAAAAGAAAGCAAAAGTCTTCCTCAAATAGACATGGAAACTTGGGGTTAATTTGGGGCCAATTCCTACTAGAGGCACCTGTCAGTATATGGTGGCAATAACTTCCCTTATTTTGATGGTTTATTTACTTCCTCCTTTTTTTTTTTTTTTCTGGTAGTGCAACATCTGGAAGCTCTAAAACAGATTAGATGATACTGCCAGTCAATATGACCTTTGATTTAGACAATCTTTCAGGAATTGTCATTGAAATGAAAATCATGTGTGTGTCACGTAAAAATGTTACAGTTTGCTGATAAGTAGCTGTCAGCTTGGGTTCTGTTCTGGTTTTTGTTAAGATTTTTTTCAAAGTTTGTTTCTGTTAATTTTTCTTAACATCTAGTGAACGTTTCTAGACTGACCCAGAAAATTCTATCATGGCTAGAATTTTCTGACATTGAGGTTGTTTGCTTTGAACCATCCATCATGCTTTATTCCCAAAGCCAGTGACTGCTTTGCAAACAGAAGTCAATGTAAGTATTAACATGCTAATTATGGCTGTACACTTAATGTTTTGCTAGCAAATTAATTTCAATTAATTATGATATCATTAATTAAATGAAATTTTCAGAATTGAAAGAAACTGTTGCTCCTTGAACATCAGTCTCAAAAATGTAGGGTTAATTACTTTCAGCAAACTTAAAATGGAAATTAGGTCTGTGAGCTAAATCCTGAAGTCTCTGGTTAATTTTTCACTCAGTCTTAACTCAGGCAAGTAACTACCAATATTCAAGTTCAAAGGGAGAAAAGAAGGTCTGAATCGAGGAGAGAAAGATATGAAGGGCAGTGCGAGGCTGGAGCTTAGTTTGCTCTGGGACATGAACTTGTAGACCCCAACTAGATGGACCGTACCAGCACAAGAGGATGCTGATGATTTAGGGGAGAGGATGAGTGAGAGGAAGGGACTCAATGTTGCAGGTGCAGTGGTGTATTAAGGAGCCAGGAGTCTCATAAGGTAAATGAGATGAAAAAAGTTTATACGCTGAAAAGGTAGAGTGTAGCTGGGTGTGGTGTCATTTGACAGGGACCACTGGATTATAGCAAGGAGATGGTATTATCCTGGAAAAGCGAGAGGGAAGGAAAACTGCAGGACAAATGGATGGAGGGAGAAATCAAGCTGGAGGTCGCTACTATTAGGATAAGTAATAGCCATTTTGCCAATTAATTGCAAATAGATTGGCAATTAGAAATTGCAATAGATTGGCAATTTCAGTAGTAGTTCCCAGTGGGGAAGCTGCTGTACTGGTGTCGAGGAGGCACAGATGAGTGGCACAGATGAGTGGCAGAGAAAAACAGGTGTGAATGAAAAGATGAAACTTCAATGTTACACCTCTTTGGTGCTCTCTGTACTCCATCATGCAGGTTATTATGTTGGAAATAAGTGCGTTTCTGCAGGTATGTGAAATTGGAAACGAGAGTACTATTGACAGAAGAATACAAAGCAAATAGTTGTGGCAGGCTTTCATGTGGAAAAATACGAAAATCAGCATGCTTAATGGTAGGTAAGTCACACTATGAAAACCACACAATTGTAGGGGGATAGATTATAAATTGAACAAGGTAAGAGCAACCGCCTGGTGACCTCTAGTAGGGAAAGATGACATCTACTCCAACAACCTCTGAACACGTCAGTAACAGCCTGGACATCCCAGGAAAAATTCAATTTGAAAGACACATCTTTATAAGCATAACTTATAAAATGTATGCTATCAAGAAGTAAGAAGTAACAGAGAAAAAAGAGATTAGTATTTGGTGAAGGAAAGCAAAAGGACTGAGTGATGTGGCTATTGCTGTGTGAAAGTTTAGCTGATTCACGATGGGTTGATCACCAATAGCGCTGGAAAGAGACACTCTGCAATGAAAGTGCACGGAGTCTGAAATAACTCTGCTATGAGCTCTAGGCAAGATCACAGATCGCAGGCAAATTTACAAGTAAAACAAATAGATTATATACAAAGGGTACAATTCATCTAGCTGTGCCAATGTCTATGTTCACGTTTGTCAGCCTAAACTCATATATAGTCAGTAGAGATGTAATCAATATAGAATCATAGAATTGTTAGGGTTGGAAGGGACCTTAAAGGTCATCTAGTTCCAACCGCCCTGCCATGGGCACAGACACCTCCCACTAGAACAGGTTGCTCAGAGCCCCATCCAGCCTGGCCTTAAAAACTTCCAGGGATTGGGCTTCCACCAACTCTCTGGGCAACCTGTTCCGGTGTCTTACCGCCCTCACGGTGAAGAACTTCTTCCTAATGTCCAATCTGAATCGACCCATCTCTAGTTTTAATCCATTCCCTCTAGTCCTACCATTACCCGACATCCTAAAAAGTCCCTCACCAGCTTTCTTGTAGGCCCCCTTAAGATACTGGTAGGCCACAATAAGGTCTCCTCCGAGCCTTCTTTTCTCCAGACTGAACAACCCCAACTCCCTCAGTCTGTCTTCACAGGAGAGGTGCTCCAGCCCTCTGATCATCTTCGTGGCCCTTCTCCGGACACGCACCAGCACGTCCATATCTCTCTTGTAGTAGGGGCTCCAGAATTGGACGCAGTACTCCAGGTGGGGTCTCACGAGAGTGGAGTAGAGGGGGAGAATCACTTCCCTCGACCTGCTGGCCACGCTTCCCCTGATTCAGCCCAGGATATGATTGGCTTTCTGGGCTGCAAGTGCGCACTGACGGCTCACGTTGAGCCTCTCGTCCGCCAGCACCCCCAAGTCCTTTTCTTCAGGGCTGCTCTCAAACCAGTGACTGCCCAGCCTATATCGGTGCTGAGTCAGCAGAGTCTATGAACACTGAAGGCAGATGTTTAAAGCAGATTGGATGAATTGCACCCTGTGTCTAATTCTCTCTCTCTGTCAATATATATTGCTACAAAGAGAGCCTGGGTTGATCAACACAGATGTAGATGTTTACATTTTTAGATTTATAAAGCTGGGTAAGTTGACTGTTGAGACATTATACCAACTAACGTGGAGAAGACTCCAGAAATATCCACCTACCCCATGCAATAGCAAACCAAATGTACAAATACAAATCAGGAAAAAAAGGTAACTCAAAAGACGTTGCAGGAAAAAAAACATGAATCAAAAATATTCTGCACAGGTATATTCTTATATAAGAATTATGACAAGGAACTGCTGTTAGAAAGCTTGCAACTGCTAAACCAGTCAAAAGATAGCTAAAATGTCATCTTGCAGGCAATCAAATCATAGCATAGAAAATAAAATACTTTGGATGTTTGAAACAACCTGGAATGCCAAAGACAGCATGAATTTGCCAAATATAACCAAGGATATTAGAGGGCTGATGGGAGCGTATGAGGAGAATGGCAGTAGGAGCCAATAAAAATGTGCAATAGGTTTTGAAGGAGGGTAGGGATGGGCCTTTAAAAAATAAGCCATGTATTACCTCATTGCTGTAACTTACTGCTCAGAGATCTGCAAACTAGACAACCTGTCAGACACTTCCGCAGCAAGCAACGGACCCAAAGCATTGACACATTTCAGCAGAGCAATAGGCTATTCCAGCCTGAGACATTTGAGACAATGACTCCCGGTTGGCCTGTAGTGAGTTTCCGGCATTTATCTGAGGATGGGGATTCAGTCACGCATAGCCCTGCTGAAGTTGGAGCAAGCAGTTGAATTTGTAAAGAATGTATTAAAATCTGGTGAGATAATACTTGATATATCATCATTCAGTAGAGGAATATTCCTGAGCAGTGGATGGAGGAATTATTTGAAATAATTCTTACGGTGGATGTGCTGCCTCAGTATTTCTACCACTGTTAATAATGGAAGGGGCACCTAACAAAGAAATAAAAAGGCACTCCAATATTAAATCCCACTGCAATCAAATTAAAGTTGCAAATTTTCTAAAACTGAAATCAAGAACTCTTTGTATGATTATGTTACTTCCTAAGGTCAGATCGTAGGCTTAAAAATATTTGTACTTATTAAAGAGAGAGGTCTTTTTGCACATAAGATACACACAGTTTTTTGTCAAGACTGCAGCTGTTTTACCCACTATTGACCCAAGATAAAATCACAGGCACTAAAGGTGCTGAAATAAATTTTCCACTGAAACCTGATGTTATTGGAACCTGTGCTGATGAGCAGATGTGAGGTACTTGAGTGTGCTTTCTAAACACTGACCAGTCAGGACAACTGATTCAGAGTCATCTTTTATTCTCACAAGAAAGATTCACGCTTATTCCAGTATCAAGCTGTTTATAAATGTGCATATAGCTTGTGGGAAAGTAACACAGACAAAAAATCTTGGGTTAGCTGGCTAGATGCTTGGCTGCTTAAAAATTTAAGTTCTATACAAAGGTAACACATTTTGAATTCCTTTTTTGGACTTTGAGCGTGTTATGGTATTCATGTTTAATTATACTGGTTTTGATACATTAGGAGGGATATTATGAAAAATAAGTAATGAAGTGCAGAGAATCCTAATGTAATTTTGCATCAGGTTTTGTAGGACTTGGGGAGAAAGAGGATCAATGAAAGAGGGAGAGACTATGCTGTGGGGGAAGGAATAAAGCCTGCTGTTGCACTGTCTGAGCTCCCTCTTGGCACACAGAGCAATACCCCTGAGCAGGAGGGAAATCTGTTCACCTAGCTTGGTGGTGCTATGGAGAGAGAAGCATCCACAGGGTTAGGATCTGAGGTTATTAAGGGTGAGGATGGTTGTGAATTTGCAGCCTGGAATAAGCCTCTGCTACTTGAACGTTATCTGGAGATTTTCAGTCCTCAGAGAACAATTATGCTTACGTGTATTTTCCCCGCATCTCATAAATTTACTTTCTTAAACTTTCAAAACCAGTGGATAGGCGGAGTAAAGTTTGCCTTGACTCTCTGGAGTATCACTGTACTGAGTGGAGCATCTTGTTGAAGCCTGCCAGAAATCTCAGTGAGGCTTTTCTGCTTGTTGCTGCTGCTCTAGCCCCTTCAGCACAGGAGCCAGCAGGAGATGTGCTCATCACTTAATGAAGAGCTCTTTGATAACAAAAATTACCCTGTGGGTAACATCTGTTAAATGGCAAAGGTGATATAAAGCAGAGCGAAACCACAGTGTTTCTAGCCAAAATCAGTGACTCGGGCTACCCTGTGTCTGTTGCAGGTGATTACGCTTGTCATCACCAGTGGGCAGCTCGCTCTGTAAGGACTATAGATGTCTGGCTGTTGACTGCAAATATCAGCTCACACAATCGCCTTCTATTTACATCCTCTGTTTCTGATGTCTTATGTTGCCACGCAGCTGTAAAGTTCTTTTCTACCTATAAAACTTCCTTTACTTGTCATTCCTGTGTCAAGTGTCCCTTCTGGAACCTACCTCTCCTGTTTCTGTAATGGGGGAGCCCTTCTTTCAGCTTTCCCGTGACACACTGTTTTGTCTTGCCTTCCCCCAGTCAACTCTTCCAACTCTTTCTGCGCCTGCCCTTATGCTTTATCTTTACACATTGGATCAGAAACACTTAGGGCAAAATGAATGATAAGTTTTGGGGAAAAAAAAATTAAATAATAATTCCATATGCCGTGACACGACTCTGACCTTCATATAGAAGGGCATTTGCCAGCTTTGACTGTGAGGCTTATGGGCAGTAGTTGCACTGTATTTGTCTGTGAGGTTCTGTTTTGTAGAATAACAGATAACTAACCACAGCATTTGTCCACATCCAATGCCAAATAAGCACTTAAATAATTTTGCAGATCAGACACTTAATAATAAATTAAGTGGCTTAATGTTAATGCAAAGAGCCTTCAGGATAGCCAGCAACTGCTTCAGTGAGCGCTGGGAAGTTGTTAGGTATAAGCTATGTCTAAGACGGATCCATCACTTTTTATTGTAGAATTTTAAATCTTATGTTCAGCCTTTATAGTAGCATTGCAAAGTTTCAATAATATTGTGCTTTTACACCGTAGTAAAGATTTTTAGTGCATGACAAGTCTTTATTTTCTGCACCTCCTACAAAATATAATGTTTATTTGGTTTGCTGCATGCTTATAAGTTAAAAGATAAACTTCAATCTGTTTCTGCCTTTTTACCAATTGACTTTCTAAAAGCTACTATGTATGTCCAGTCTCATAAAATTTTATGTGGGTTTATTTTGTCTTTTCTACCTTATAACACAGTTTTAGCTCCTGTTCTCAATGTAAAAGATTGAATAACTGAACTCTGCAAACCCCAGTTGAAAAGTCATTTACTGAAGAAAAGCAAAAAATCAATCCCAAACCAAAACTAGGCAACAGGAAGATTATGAGAAAAATGGATAATATATTTAGTTTCTAATTAAAAGAGGAAATTCCTGATAAAGAGTAGGAAATAGGCCTTTTGTTGCTGTAAGGCAGTACTTCATAAAAACGATGTAGTAGTGTGGAAGTCCTGGGCCTAATGAAACGTGCTCAGGCCATAAAACTTCTAAGATCTAAAATAGTACTTGTGGGTATCTGTTTTATAAAGTCAAAACAAAAAAACATGCTGGCAGCTGGTTACAAGCATTTTAAAAAATGAAGTCTTTCAAAGTATAGAGCTTTTAGAGACCAATCAGGCTGGGAAATGTGTTGAAAATTCAGCTCATGGTCAGTATTAATTATTAAACATAAGGATTGCTCTCAGTTGCAGTATTTCTAATAAAAGGTGGGATCTTGTTAGTTTGAATTCTGTCCAAATATAATTAAGAGTTGTCCTTTTCCAAAAAGTTAATGTTTGACTTTGGCAAAAGCTCTGTTCCCTGTCCTCTTAAGTAAGCTTCTGGTTATGTGTTGAATTCCTAATGGTATCAATTTAAATGCAAAGGGCTATTAAAAGCTTTACAGTCAGTTGGTCCCATGTGCATCTTAGTGAAGGCTCTTTCCTTTCATCTTTCAGGGCAACGGGTTTTAGGCTTCGAGTCAGGTTGCTGTAAATGCAGCATCAAAATTCTGTATGTAAAATCCCGTACATTATGCAATACTATTTCTGTCTGGTACCACAGCACCATGTACCATTGCTGATTACTCATAACAGCCAGGGAAACTGAGGGCTTCATCTCCTTCACATGTCATCATCCATATCTGTAAATGTCATAAATGTAAGCTCTTATTCTTAAAATACTCATGAAATTCACATTGTTCCTCATGTTTCTGCTGAAATCTACAGACTCCTGCATTGACTGATCATTTGGCTTCCTTAAGAAATGACTGTTAAAATAACTGATTACAGAAACGCTATCCTGAACCTACTGCTGTCAAAATAGGCTGTGAAGCTCCTCGTGTTGCCACAGGATGCTTTCCTAATTGCCTGTGTCTCATATCAGGGCAACTCCCCAATTCAAGATAGCTGCTTTGTTAAAACCGTGTTCTACCACGGCAGGTAGCACCAATACTCACTCCTGCTCCTCTTCTAAAATATATGAGTATATTTACAAGTTGTAGCAGAGCAACAGTCAAAGGGTAAAGTTTGGTCAAAGTCTGTGGGGTTTTTTTTCCATTTTCGTGGGTAGTATTAGATACAGGAAGTACCTAATTGGCAAGGTTTTTGCATGTGTATAGACAAAGTGCTTTTTAATTCTGTCAGGAAAGGATATTAGAACTCTTATATTTGGAAGAACTCATAAACCGCTATGTCAGTTTAACTAAATGGTGTTTTTAACTATGATTAGGTGACAGTCCTATCCAGTTGATAATTTTTTGTTCTAGTGATGAAAGAATCTTTCTCCACTTCTATGCTGTGCAGTTTAATACCTTAAATGGTATTTCAACAACTCCTATGATGATGTACAGCAAGGTATTTAAGCTAATGCAACGTTAGTACAACAGCTAAGCATTTATGCTATATTGCCTTTGTAACTTAATCTAATACCTCTGCATTGCATTGCATTAGCTTTAGTATCTCTAATACGATGGAGCGATACATGGTATAGATGTGCTTATAAAGGCCTGATTTAATAAATAAATACTCTGAAGAGGCATCATCCAGAGAACAAATTAATAAGGAAAACAAATTGTAAGAAAAAGAGAAATTTAAAGTCTTGAAACAGTGTCCTAGTTTGCAACTCGTAGAATCTTGGAAGAGAAGTTTATTTCTTCCCCTTTTGTTTCACTCCAAGCTTACTAATTCATTGGGCCACTGGCAATATGTCCAAAGCAATTTTAGCAAGTGACAATAGGTTTGGTTTCCAGCTGCATTAGTGAGTGTGGAGTTTTCATTTGTTGTGCAGTAAGCAGCTTGTTGTTATCTGAAAGAAAAGTTTGGAAGCTTACACAGGCTTAATTAAAATCAATGAAGGATTTAAAAGTGAACACTGAAATTATTGCTGGAGAAATATAATTAACAAAGCAAATTGCATCCTAAAATGGTTCCAGATCAGCCCACAGGGACCCAGTGCTAGTCCTCACTGATGAGGAAGCAGGAAATATTCTGTGGGAGCTGAAAGAAGGCAGCAGCAAAAAAGACTGGAACCATCCTACTGATGATGGCACAGCCTCACATTAAGAAGAGGCTATTTAGTCACTTAGTTTTATATGTTACCAACAGCATATTAAAAATAGATATAATTCCTCTTTCTTCTTGCTATTAAGACTATCTGCTTTGTTGTATCCAAAGCTACTGATCATCTGTAATTTCCATTTCCTATCTGTGTGTCTGAAGAAAGACTGCTAGACAGCATGAAAAGCACATGAATCAATCCTAGTAAGCCTTTTTATGTTTATTACTTCAGATAAAGTATTCTAATTTCCCTATTTGGGATCTGTCAATGTCAGAGGAAACGTCTGCACCTGGAATTTCGTTAGCATCTCTAACAGACAAGAAAATCTGTATTCCCTATACTAATATCTCTACTGTGCTGCAATGTGGATGTGATGACTGTTCCCCTCTGACTCTTGGAGAGTCTTAAGAAAAGCAAATGCTGCTACGTGGTTTGCATGCTCAACAGTTGGAAAACAGAGTGCATGCAACTGTTGTCTGGGTCACATTATGAAAAATCACTTGCCCGTTGCCAGCTTCTTCATTATAACATCATTCCTTCCTTGGCAACAACCTTGTCTCAAGCCAGTCCTTGCTAAATTCATTACCCTTGCAAATTTTTCAGATGGATATCAGTCTGTTTTCTGAAACCAAGGCCGTTGAAATAAACAGGTTCCCATGGATCTTTGTCAGTTTTGAATTGGGACCTAAATTTTTTGCTCGCTTCCCACTCCTCCTTACAATGCTGGCCTTGGCTCCATTCGCATCCTTTTTCCCCTTCCTTCTGCCAGTGTTGTCATTTGGCTGTGACACCCTCAACCTTCAAGCTTTTTCATGCATATGCTTGTTCCTGAGGAGATAGTTCCAGGTGTGAGCAGTGGAAAAGAAGCATTTAGGACTAAATAACAGTTTTCTTCTCAAATCTTAGGAAAAAATTCATCAAAGGTTTTTGGGTTTTGTTGTTTTGGGTTTTTTTTCCCTTGCTACATCTCAAACTAATAATTTTGTGACAAAGCTTTCATTCAATGATAAGAACGTGTCATGAAAAATTGAACAAATAGAATATAGATTTTATTGTTTTCATGGAAAGTTTACCTCAAAACTAGATATTTGTTTTTATTTTTAGAGTCAGCGCTTTATGGCTCAGATGGTTATTGGGGGCGGGGGGCGAGAAAATACGTTTTTCAGCTCAATACTGTTCATTGCCTCAAATAGGTACCACCTGAAATGACTTGTTGCTAGAGGATGTGGAATGAGCGCGCACGTGCGTGTGAGCAAGTGGGGATGTGTAGTCATAGTGCTGTAAACAAAGCTAGAGGCTTGCTTTGCAACACTGATTCATTACCAAAAAAAAAGATGCTGCTAATTGAAACATGCGAAGAGTAACTGAGGAAAATTCTGCTGTGCTCACTTTCTTCCTATGGTCTTGTGGAGATGGTTACAACTAATAACAACTTGTTCTGTACCACACATACATAAGCACACAAAAAATACACTAATCGGAAAAAGTTCTGTAGAACCATAAAATTAATTAAGTTCCGATTAATTAAAAAAAGCAATCCCTGAAGAAGACATCTGAATTGCCACAGACCAGTAGTTCATACATTTTCATGTTAAGGTGTTTTGACAAGTACATAATTTCTGACAAAAAAGTTTAAAAAAATTTCCAGGCAGCTTTATGAGACAGTGGTGTGTGCCCCTCTCTGAACACGTCTTTGTTCCTACATCTGTGATCTTGGAAGGGCTGACACCACCACTATGGGCCTGAGCTGCCGAGACAGCCTTCTCTGATCTCACAGAGGTACCACTAATCCTATAGAGCAAGGATTTAGTCATGAAAAGAGATAAGTTACAAAGAAGCATCTGTGCAGTTTTTCAAAAATATTCTGAGTGACACTCTTAGTCATATGATTTGGTTTTAGATAGCCCTGCAAGGAGCAGGGAGTTGGACTCAATGATCCTATGGGTCCCTTCCAACTTGATTCTATGATTCTATGTGGTTTAGTTCCATTTATTTTGAACAGCCGCTTTGATTTCCAGCACATTGCAGTGGAATGCTAGAAAGCGCTTTTATTTTAGAACTACTACCTCTAGCCCATAATATAGTAATAATTCCACATTATGTGTGTCGTTTTGATAGTGACATTCAAATAGGCTCCTAGTTCAGTCTGGAAAAGCAGCTTGTTGTCATGCCTGTCTAGTGTGTCTCCAGGAAATTATAAGGTAGCCAGAATCACTGGTGTGCAGTTCTCACTCTGCCGCGTGGACCAGTCCAGATCTCAGCTCTTGAAAAGGAGAGGATGAATAGACAAGGGGTTCGGGACGCCAGTGCAAATGCTTCTCCTTCAAGTGCTAGTGGTTCAAAGCTGCCTTGTGTTGCCAGAGACAACGTTGGAGTAAGTTATCAGGCAGGGTCTGCCCTGCAATTCCTGTTAGAAGTGTTTTAACTTCACCCATTATGGTACTACAAAATCTGTTCAGGCTGAAGTATAGCCTATATCTCTGCTCTTAACCAACCTGAAAAAAGAAAGCCAGACCTTGTAAAGCTGCATCGTGACCCTTGATGCCTGGGGCCACTTACCTTGAAAAAATCCTTGTGTAGCTATTTGCTGGAGTAGAAACGGTGACTTTTGATTTCAAGATGGTGCACGTGCCAGTCTGGTATGTGCCTGCACATCTGCGAGCAGAGACAGTCTAAAGGCTGTTGAAGAGAGCTTGAATGGTGGCTGTTTTAAGAATCAAAGGGCTTAGCTGGCTTGCTAAAAAATGAGTGTGGTATTATAGTGTTGTTTCTTCAAAGAAATAAATTCTTATTAATCAAAGAGTTTATTAATTGGAGCGATCTAGATGCATAATTGTTATATCCTGAGCTGAATGCCAGTAAATGCGTGATATCATGTATCTCACTGGTTAGTTGTAGTGAAGCCAAATAAAAGAAGGTGTTATTTGGCAATGGCTTAATAGTGCAATAAAAGTCAATTTCTATAAGCCCATTCTTTTTTACAGCAGTTTATATTCTGCTTTCATTCCTTGCCTTATGTGGGGGAGGCATGAAATATAAAGGAATGAAAATATCTATGTAGCATTGACTAAGATTCTTAAACTCCATCTCTCTCCACCCTATACACTAAAATGAAGACTTTCCTTCTTTCAAATAGATTTCTATGAAGTGTTATTAGGAGGCATTATACATATTAATACGTTTTACTTTCAGATTCCTATTCCCTAACTTCTCTTTCTCTCTCTCACACACAAAAAGCATTACAACCAGTATTTTAAGGGCAAAATTGTGTTTCTTAACTGATGGCCTGCAGTTATTCCCTGAGGGCTATTCTGTAAACCATTAGACACGGAGGCTTTTGGGCCTCCTTAATGATCAGAGCAATTAAATGAACTGCACACCTAACCAGAGTACATTACTCTCCACAGCTATAAAGATCCACGGCCACATTTTCAGGCAAAAAGAGTCTTCACACCTTCTTTGAAAAAAGTTTTGTTCTTAGCCATCCTACTATATTATTGGCTTCTTTTAAATAGTAAAGTGAAACCATTTTTTATTTTGGAGGATACATGCTTGTGCTGCCCATGAACAGCCAGGCAGAAGCTTGATTAGATACATAGAAATTTCTCTTTAAGGAGAACTTCTGAGTTTTTACAAATACTTTTTTCATGCTTCTGCAGTTATAGATTTTATGGCTATTTTATTTCTTAATTCCAACTTCTGGTATGAACGTGGGCTTCTGATAACACAGAGATGAGAAAGTTGTGCGTTCAACTGTGAAAATGTCCAAGGAATATTTGGCATTACTTCATATGTATTCACTCAACAAATAATGAAAAAGTTTGGTGGAGCAACTTACATCCTCTGGTACTTCTCATAAGTCAGAGTGCTTTCAAATCTAGCCCTACATCTCCAACTGCAAAATGCATTTATTCTTTTTTTATAAATAATTTTTTCATCTATTTCCATTGAAGGGGGAGGGAACAGAGCGGGTGTTCATGAGGCATACAGCTGGTTTTACCCTACATGAAAAGCAACTCAAGTATTTCTTATCGAGCACTCTGGACATTTGAAAGGAGCAGCTGGGGTCATTTCATTGAGACATGCTGTTTTCACTGCTGGTTCTGTGGAGTTTATTCTATCATGACTGATGTTTATTGAGAAAATGCAATTTTGCTGGAAACTCAAATGGAGCACAGGTAATACCTATCCATAAACGTACATCTTGGAAGATGGACACTGATACATTATGGCAGTGTAATTATCAATTATTACAATAGGTCTAATTGCGTTTTATGCAGACTAGAAAACGATGGTAAAATGTGGATTTTATGTAGTATATGGTGCATTTGGTTTACTCGAAATCAAAAAGTAGAAAAATAATAAAAAGAAAAAGTTAAAATCCATGTGATGGGCAGGTTCTAGTTTGGAGACAGTTTCACGTATATGTGTTATTGACAGAAGCCTAACCTATTTCTATCACATATTCTTGTTAAGACTAGAGTGATGGGAAGGATCACAATTTTCATGAATCTCATATGACATGTTTTCCTTTCACACGTGTGGAAATTACTTATCTTTCAGGCAAAAATGCAGTACTGGCTAGGCAGTCAAGAAGATTCACAAATATTTCTGAGGTTGAAATGTAGTTGTGAAGTATAGCAGTGTTGGCATTTTGTTTTCTTTCAAATTTAGTAATTTTGGCAGTCAGTATAGATATTAAAGGTCAGCTCCACTCACGAAAGCACTTTAAACTTATCAAATATTTGAAAACTAATAAAGGCATGTTTTTTTATTCAGTGTTTCCCATTTAGATGTCTATTTTTTTCTACGCTTTTCTACATTTACATTTACAGCTTGGAGTTTTTACCTTGTAGTTGTGTTATTAGGATGCCACACGCAGGTAGGTTTTTCCTGGTTTTGTTTCTAGATGATGCCTTGTGAAATGAAATGTAAGCACCGTTATCAACTTGCTGCTCCTCTTGGGTCACTCAGATTCTGCTATGTTTGTCATCGTGCAGCTTAGATAAAACTGTTCCCTGGGAGAGGCTTTTTCAGCCTTACTCCTTTAGATGAGTCATCACTAATGAGGACACATGGTAGCTTTTGTCCCTTCCATAGTGGCTTGGGAGGTGTGGTCTTGTTTATGTGGTCTGTATGAAATTGCTCATCTAATAGAGACACTTTCCGGTCGTCCAAATCCAATAATCAT
Source organism: Stercorarius parasiticus (assembly GCA_013396915.1). NCBI lineage: Eukaryota > Metazoa > Chordata > Aves > Charadriiformes > Stercorariidae > Stercorarius > Stercorarius parasiticus. Next base: position 192,010 of record VWZL01004435.1, on the reverse strand, counting down.
AGACAGTTATGAGCCATATTAAAATTGTTCTTCCTCTTTTACACAGATAAAAAGTATTTCTTTTAGAAAAACTAGTGCAGTTATTAAGAAGTAAAAGGAAGGAATGAGGACTCCAATCCTGCAGCTCCAAAACACATAGCTACTGTCCTCTGCTGCCAGAAGCCTGGCATTAATAAGACTTGGTTCAACTTTGAGAAACTTCTGAAGTGAATTCTCTGCCCATTGATGATTCCCCCTGTATGACAGGTAGTGGGATGGTCAGAGGGTACTATATGTGGCTTTTTGTTGGGAGCATACTGACTTCTCTTTGTTCTTTAGCATTGCCCTCAGCAGCCAGTTGCCTTCCCTGGACATGTCGGAAGCTTGCCTACTGCAGGAGCAAACACCAGTACAGGGCTGGTAGGCAGCTTACCAGTGCATTTTCACTAACGCGTAACTTTATGATGTGCCCGTTAATTGTATTGCAACTGAACAGCAATTCTGTAGGAGAATGATGGTTGTGTTGCAACAATTAAGCTGTGCGTTTTGACAATACGGCAAATAACTTTGGCACCTCAGTACATTAATGTAAATTTGGGACCATGTGAAAAAAGACTCGGTTTAGCAAGCAGTCAAGTTGTCCTTTAAGCCAGCAGGCGCTGAAAGTATATTTGTTGGACAGCAGTGTTAAACAGGTGGTCTCCACAGATAACGAAGTACCAGGAGAAGCTTCGGTCAAAAGAAAATGGTAAGGAGTAGCAGAAAGGAGAGCTCATTTTAAACAGGTTTACAGAGATCTTGTCATCTCATCATTATTTTCTGTGGCAGACCAGCACTCCTATTTATATTTTGACTTCAAATAATCTAACATCATTCTGCCAGTATGTTTGGCAGTATTTTTTTTTTTGTGACTGTCTTTCTTAAAGCTGATGTCCCTAGCTTCCACACAACTGGAACTGTGCACTTAATAATATTATGATTTTGAGTCATAGATCAAAAGGCCCATCAAAAGACAAATATTTTGTCCTCATGTGTTTCTCTGCATGTAAGTAGTATCACGCATTCTTTGGTCTTATAGTTTGGAGTAATGAGATGAGTCCTGGCATGACAGAAAGTCGCATAACTGCATAACTTGGTGGAATCCCATCCCTACAGGCGAGCCAGCACAAAAGCCCCAACCAGCTCAGCTCGCATCTCTTGTGCATTGGTACCCAGAAAATAGGATTCCTTCACAGTTCCTAAAGGCAAAGAACTAGGTGGGTTCAGTGTGTTCTGAAAAGTCTAATTGGCCTTAATGTTGAATGGCCATCCTTTTGTGGAGAAAGAGGCAATAGCTGATGCAGGTAGATAGCTGGTGTCCAGACATAGCACAGTATTGAAATGTGTCCTTATGGGGCCACAGTAAGATTATAAATTCACACAAAATTTCATTGATCTGGGTAATTTTTTTGCCAGAGGGAAAGAAAGAGGAATACAAACCAACACAACTGTTTCTGTGAATGTGTATCTTTATATATGTTTGTTTATATGACATCAAGATTATGAAAAATGTAAGTTACTTGTTTAAATTGCTATAAAATCAGGTAATAAGGTGTATAAATCTGTATTTAAGAGCATTACAATTGTTGATGTATGACTAGACAGAAAAAAGGGTCATGTTACTAGATTGCTGCATGTCATAAAACTATGATGAAAATTTTCTGAGTTTTCTGTTGAAAGATATTTTTTTTTCCTATTCAATTTCCAACAATAATACTGAATTTTAGTTGCACCTGTAGTTCTGTTTGTGTTCTTTGATGACCTCTCCTGGAGGTTTTCTTCTGCATGATCATGGATGTTTAGAGTTTTTTGCTCTCTGGAAGTAGGAGGAAAGGGCATCAGCCATCAGCTTTTCAAAAAATACTTTTTTTTTCCCTGTGTTGAATTTAATGACATGAATATCTCAGGCTTGTATTTGCTTTCTCTCCATTAGTTTCTTCACAATATACATTAGACTTCAGTTTCAGACAGATGAATCAACAAATACATTCTTGATCTTATTTCATTCATCTCTGGTTATATCAAGTCATCTTGTCCTGTTGACAATCTCAGAGCTTCAGCTTCATTTGTTTCTTCTCTTCCTGTCTCTAGTCACTTCATTGTCTTTTTGCTATTATTTTGGCTTCTTCTGTATATTGTTTTTATTTAACAATGCTCATTCTGGAGCCTGTTTCTGCCTATATTTCAGCATAAACAATGGTCGAAACACAACCTTTTAGCTGAAACCTCAACATTATCTCATCAAAATCCTTAGGAGATTTGTTATTGACTTGGGCAAGAGTGGGAATCAATCTGTGATGCGGTTTAGCCTCATCCACCTATTGTGTCTCATCATTAACAGACTGAAAGCCGTTGGATGGCAGAGCAGTTCTGTTCATGGCCTGCTTATGCTAAACCTTCATAAAAAAAAAAAAAAGATTGAGCCTCTGATTGTGGACTTTGCATGCCATATAAATAATCATAGAGATGTTGAACACTTCAGATTGAGAAGAGCCTTCAGACATCACTGTGTCCAATCCTGCGCTCCAAGCAGAGGGATAATAAATTGGTCTTGCCTGAAATATTTATTTCTTCAATGTATTTAAAATATACAAAGCAGGGAGGTAGATATTTAATTTAAGATCAATATTAGAGTTGCAATAAAATTTGGAATTAGGTACTTAAACTTTACTTTAAGCATTTCCAGTAATATTAGGGAGGCAGAACCACAGATATGCTTAAAACAGGAATCAAGGAAAACTCACTAGTAGGCTGATTGGCGAAAAGGAATTTTGCAATGTGAAATAAGCAAACCATGGGCTGCCGGTAGGCATCCCTGCTTCATAAATATTCATCCGACCTTCTGGTTCAGCTGTAGTCAGAGGGTAAAAGCCCTTGTAGACTCGGTGAAGCAAGGCAGATCAGTCATGGGAGACAAGGACACATTACATTTCTGTTACTGTTTGTTTCACTTAATTTCCATTGGATTGCAGGAACTTGTTTAACTGTTAAAGTCATCTTCATGTTATTAACCTAATTCACTATTTTCACCTTAATCAGATGTTACGTGATCCTTGGATAAAATTAAAGAGCTGTGTGAAGCTGTTTTCATGGACACAGGAATTTTCAGTTGATTTGTTTTGGTTTTTCAAAAAAGAAACAAAATTAACTACTGCCATTTATTCTAGTTATTCTGAGCATATGTTGACCGGTCCTTACCACAGAAAGAATTAGAGCCTGACTGCTTCCCTGATTGACTGCATGAAAGCAAATCTAACTGCATGAAGCATTTTTCCTTTCACCTGCTCAAGAAAATGAATGATTTAAAAGCACTGGCCTAAAAAACCATTTTGTGTCACAACACCTATAAGCAGGTTCTAGCCCAGTGGTTTCACTGCAATAAACCTGAGGAAGAAACAAATAAAAGGTTGCCTCTGTAATGAATGAGTGGAGAAACTTTAAGGAGACATTGAGTAGAAGAATCTCATTATAAGAGCTGATTGATATCCATGGAAACCTTCTCAACCTTGTAAGAAGGTTGAGAAAATAAATAGCCAAAAGAAAAATTACTGAATAACACTCAGTGCATTGCTATCAGTTAACTGGATGATTAAAATGAAGGAGCATTTAGATTTGGCCCCTCCTGTAACCCATCAACAAAATGAACATGGTGTACGTATGAATTTGTAATGCAATGTGCATTTTTTTGTGGGAAAAGTTTCCATGGTAACACAGCAGAAAATCGATAAAGGAGTTGTGGTGTGATCTAAACAGTACCTCACCTCCAAGTAAAGTTTGAAGCAGTAAGAAAACAATATAATTATCAGCAAACCACAGACAGTTTGTGTAACTCAGCCGGCCACTTAATTTTATTCATGGATGACTCTAACTTCATCTTGTAAGACTGCCCTATTCTATAACTCTAGTTTCTCCAGCAGTACAATTTAAGAATGAAATTGTTGTGCCCCATGGGGCAGGTGATAACAACTTCAATAGTCAAGACAATAAATACAAAGGACCATGACTGGATTAGTTTAGCAGGTCTGCTAGTGTTTTAATGACTTTGATCTCCATTAAATATTCTGTTTCCTAGTATATCAGCTTGATCTCATTAAACTGCTGAGGTTGGAAAGATAATTCATGAAATGCTCATTTACGGAATGATGCTTTTCCAGGCAGAATTTTTTATTAGGCTGACAATTAATGTCTATTTCACAAAATACACATACAATAATCTTGCATGCATTTGCCTTCTGTCAGTCATAGAGGAAGTAAATTTAAACATAAAAGAATCACAGAGGGGTTAAGGTTGGCAGGGGCCTCTAGAGGTCATAAAGTCCAACCCCCGACTCAAGCAGGGCCACCTAGTGCCAGTTACCCAGGACAGTGTCCAGACAGCTTTTGAATATCTCCAGGGGTAGAGACTACACAACCTCTCTGTGTAACCTGTGCCAGTGCAGAATCGCCCTCGCAGTAAAAACGTGCTTTCTGATGTTCAGACAGAACCTTCTGTGTTTCAGTCTGTGCCCATTGCCTCTGGTCCTGTCACTGGGCACCACTGAGAAAAACCTGGTCCCATCTCCACCTCCTTTGCACCCTTCCTTCAGGTATTTATATACCTTGATGAAATCCACTCTGAACGTTGTGTTCTCTAGGCTAAAGAGTCCCTTAATCATCTTCGCTGGACTGTCCTCGCTGGAGAGTCTTTTGCTAAACTCCCACCAGTAGCTCCATATCTCTGTTGTGCTCAGGAGCTGGACACAGCACTCTGGATGTGTCCCACCATTACTGGCTCATGTTCAACTTGCTGTCGACCAGAACTCCCAGGTCTTTTTCTACAAAACTTCTTTCCAGTCAATCACCCCCCAGTATATACTCTTAAAAAGAAACAAACAAACAAAAAGAAACCCACCAACAAACAAACAAAAAAACCCCATGAGTCTGAGCTCCAAACAATATTCAGATTACTCAGTATCTCGTAAATGTGTCTTTTGTTGGTGTCATCTAACCTTGAAATAAAAGCTTGCCAAACTGTATTAATTTAATGGCATGGTCTTCTATTTTTGCTCAGAAAAGTCTAAAATGGACAAAATCAGTTACTCGAGTGGACCTGTGAGTTTGGACCAGCAATAAAAATTGATGTTTAAGATGAAATTTCAATGTAAATGGCACGCTATAAATCTATCTGCAGACTCTTGTTGTTTTAGAACTTGAAAGAAAGACGCCTGACAACATACAGCTGTGATGGGAGTGATTTCACAAAGCTTTGGTACTTTCTTGCTCTCAGGAAAGGTAGCACTACGTTCATCAGCTAATTTTCTGAAAACAGACAAAGAGCAAAAAACAACTGATAGTAGAATATTATAGTACATCTAGCTACATACTTCAGTGGGTCTCATTCCACTGATTTTATGCACATAGCACATGCTCTTATGACACTAGAATTAGAAAGACTAAGAATTAAAATCCATGAAATTAAAAAGCCCCAGAAGTTCAGAAGAATGGCCTTTTATTTTTCTTCAAGAAAGAAAATTTTTGCTTTGTGCTTGTAAAAGGCTTTTGTTGGTGAGTTTTTAATTTTTTTTCAAGTGTTGTTGATTGAGGATGCCCTTTCAAAAATGTTTAGTTTTGTGATGTATCTATATCTCAACACAGTCCAGTTTCATTCAGTTTGGTTGCATTTGGAAAGGTATTCCTCATCTGAGGGCCTGCTACTGGGGAAGAGGTATTGCTTTCATTATTATATATAGTAGAGGCTTTGTTACGCAGCACTAATGTAAAGAAAAGAAAAGAAGAAAAAAAAAAGTACAGAGCTAGCAGGCACACTTAGATGATTAACATTTGGTCTCAGATGAGGACATAGTACGTCACACTGAGCAAAGATCGTTTCCAAATAAAATAAAGCCCCAGGAACAAGTTACTTAAAATTGGATTCTCCTTAGCCATGTAATGAAAGAAAAGCTTGACACGGCAAAAAGCAGTATGTAGACCCAGGAGAGCTTTCTATGAGACTCCTTATAACAGGGTAAACATAAGATAGTGCCTGAATGTGAGAGTATGAATTCTTAATGTCCCATCAACTCCCTTCCCTGAAAGTCAAATGATAATGCGGCAGGGAGGTTTCTTATGCAGCTTGATAACAAGTATCTTACCCACTAGGACACAGTTTTTCTTCCTGTTTATCTGCTGTTTCAGAAGTCACAGTCACTGCCTGAAGTAAATCTTCATAGCAGAGCATTGTAGCACTCCAGCATGTTTTCACTGTGCTCCTGGTATAGGAATTCACTCACATTAAGAGGCTGTTGATGAGAAACCAAGAGCAGGTCATACCTGATGAGCTAGAGGAATGTATTACCGGCAGACCCTCAGTCCGAGAAATGGGGTAAGAGAGTGAGTTACACCTGCTGAAGGTAAACGATTTATCTCAACCCTGTGGGGTTCTCAGATCTCTGGTAGCAAAGACTGTAAATGCGCCAATAAATAAAATGAGCAGTCCTTTGTTGAAGTGCAGTGTCAAAATACGCGAGATGGAAGATATCATCAGCAGGAGACTTAGCGGGACAGGAAAATGCACAGCAATTGGACGTGTGTTTGGGGTAGCAGCTAAAAGCAATTTATGTGAGCTAGTAGTCCTCTGCTGTTCTAGCTACCTTTGGTAGCGTGGTTGATACAAGAGGAGAAATAGGCATTAAATGTTGTAGAAAACAATTAGATTAAAAAAACCACTGTATTATAATGCTGCCAAAAATTTTGTGAATTATGCAGGCTGCATAACACAGATAATTAGTTAAAATCAAGAGTTGCTCTGTTAGGCACAAAATCTCTTGCCCTATACTTTTTGCAAAAATCCCTCAGGCAGAAATATGTAGTTAAAATTAAGCACTGAAGTTCTTTCAAAGTATTACAATTCTTGCAGAAAGTCGGTAGCAGAAAAGGGTACAATTCTAACCTGGAGATCAGAAAGCCTGTTTCACAGGGAAAGACCCAAAGTATTGAAAATATGCAGCCTTGAGAGAGACAACAGGACTTGATTACGGAGTTTAAGTATTTAAAAGACCAATGCAAGTGCCTCAGGAAAGACCTGCGCAGATTAAGGAGGATGGCAAAGAAAAAGACTTTGAACTGTGATATGTTGAGAACTGGCAGTAAAGGGAAAATTTATCTCTGAGCACAAACGGATCAGTAGCAGTGAAAAGTCAAGATGGTATATTCAATATATGCAACTGAGTAGTGAGTAGTACCCTGCAAAGGGCTAAATCTGCAACTGGTATCTTAAGTTCCTTTCATCAGCACTAAAGGGAAGGAAAAGCAGGAATTACTTTGGTAAATCCTGCCAACTTTTATTAGGGTATCAAAAGATCAGCTGAGTACTTTCTTTTCTGGCACCTCCTTCAGAAAACATTTGGCTGAGTATGCATAAGATTAAAGGGTGTAGACCCAGTGAAGAATTGCACCCAAGAACTGCATGAATTAGATAAGTCAAATATTACTTTTGCCCTGTGTTCTGTGTAGTCAGTTTTGCTAAAAGTGGATATTATCTGTTATGAATAGGAAATATTGTACATGCACATGCAGATTTTCCCAAGGAATCTCTATGAACACAGCACGAACAAGTTGGTTTTACATATGAAATTCAGATAGAATTATGGAAAAAGGCCACTTTTCCTCTGTGATCTCATGGAAATGAAGCAGTGATATTGTGATGGGCTTTTTTAGACCCAAAGATGTCATTTCCCAATGGTAAGTGCCTGTGAGATTCCTGCATTTTTTTGTTAGAGGCCTGGCAAAATTGTGCCTGGGATATCCAGGAAGCAATTTTTTCACTGATTAAAATAGATTTTATTACAACTTTCTTGCTAACATGATAGGAGAACTTGTGCAGTATGTTTCACATTAATAACTTGATGGAAGCTCAGCCATACTGTGTTAGGAACCAGCCGTACCTGTGTGTGTTCTGTCATGACAGATGCTTCTCAAAAGGACGTATCCATCAGGTCTGAAGTTGTTTGCTGAGTGTGGCTGATGTATGCTATGTGATAGTTACATTTTGTCCTCTGCACTTAGACAGAAAAAAAAAAAAAAAAGGAACAGAGCAGTTTCATTTGGGCTTCACCCAAGAAGTGCTCCTGCTAGCTGATATTGGTACTTGTTCTGCAATGTATGAGGTTTCCTAGCTTATTAATTTGCAGGTCAAGTGAAAGGGCACAATTCACACGTCGTATAAGAGGATGAAATATGCAAAACCAAGCAAATGACACATTCCCAAATAAAAGGTTAAGTGTGGCCAAAAACAAATTGTCACTGCAGAAACGTTTCTGACTGCACATCTCTACTCTACTTTGCAAGTGAGAAATGTTGTACTGAAGAGAAAATGTGCAAATAAGCGATGTTTCAGTAGAAATGGTACTCCACTGTTTACTATGCACGTGGAATTCTGGTATCCTTGTCATCACAAAAAGCACCCATGTTTAAAAACAATTAACAAGGGAGAAACAGAAGTAGAAACCAAAGCAGTAGTAATAGAAGCAAATGTACGAACCTGTGCATCCACAGACTGACTAGTGCAGTCTTTATGAAAAATAGCCAACTTAAGGAAGTGAGATGAAATAAGGGAAACCATTTGTCATCTTTAATTCTAGAAAGAGGGGGTAGCACCATCCCTCTGCCCAAATTACCCCTCCACCTTTATTGGCTTTTCTGTATTCATTCTTTTAAATATGTTCTCTGCTTGATCATTTCAACAGAGAGAAAAAAAAGAACATATCAGTGACATTATAGAGTTGTTGTCTAGCTAGCAATAGTAAAAGCATGATGGAAAAAATTGTTCTTACAAGATGTCTTTTCTACCTAAAATGTAGATCTGAGCTTTACAGATCTTCAATTAAATGCAGCGGTCAAGACATTATTTTCGTTATTGTGATTTTTGAAGCAATAACCTTTGTGCAATAAAAACTCTCCTCTCTCTGAAGGTGGAAGGAAAAATGGAACAGGAGACATGGAAGGGAGAGATGGAGCACTCTTTCAATTACTGCACCTATTTACTTACATAGTCAATGGAATGAAAGAGGAAATTCAGAGCACCTAATCTAGACTTCTCAGATAGATACCTCTTAATCTCTGGAATAGGACTCCCTCCTCAGAGCAGGCCCCTTCCCCCTCTCCAGTCTGGAAAGGTGTTGTGAGAGCAGCCAGTGCCGAGTGTGCAAGGACTTCCTCTCCTGAAAGGCAGAAAAGTCCCTAGGCATGGCTGAATTCTTCTTTTCTATGAGGCTGCTCAATAAAATGGAAAACAATGACCGTGGCATTCAGCCACTTCCGCTGCAGGAGATATTTGACTGCCAAGAGGACTGCATGTGAAAGTCTTGTTAAGGCTGAAGGGCCACTCTGAATCAATGCTCCCAGATATTCACAAATACCTTTAAGATAGTAACTGAAGCGTGCGGAAGTTTAAATCTGGTTTCCAATGCTATATTCCATGTGTGGCTGAATGGTAACTGTAGACTGGTTTTGAGTGCTATGGTAATATTGGCAGGAGCTGCAGAGATAAGCATTATCCTTTCTAGAGAAACTGTGGAAAACCAGACTTGCCATCAAAACCATTAGCCCTTTGGTACACTGTGAGCACCCTAAACATTGACTGAACTCAATAGATATTGATGGTTCTTCAAGCCTTTGCAGGCTCAAGCCGTTAAATACTTTTATAATTTGCTAAATGTGAAAAGCCATCTCTGCAACTGGTAGAATATTCAGCCCTTTAGGGCTTTTCATTTGATTGTGTTACCAGCTTTTGCTGAATAACTGAAGCATTATATTTAGTCACAAAATCTGTGGATTGCTTATAGGCTTCGCAGTAAATACTGTGTATTTATTTTGTGAAACATTATTTTCATGAATATATTAAAAAGTGCATGAAAATTTAGCTTTGATACTTAACATAAATTGAATAGTTGAGTCCCCCTCTTTTTGTGATTCCATCTTGTGGATTCATCAGTCTTATTTTGATAGGTATTTTCAATGGAGCTTGGTCCTACTGTTTCTATAGTTTATGTAAGGGACTAGAATTAGAGAGGCATGCCTGCATTTTTTCTATTGCAAAATGGCTTGGCATTCATATAAATCAAATTTATAAGCCATTATTTTCAACGTGGTGGGGTTTAACGAGTTTTCAAAAGCTGAAATAAAGTATGGGGCTAGGATTTCTTAAGAAACGATGTTTCCGCCATAGAGAAACGTATCTAACGAAAGACAGTTTTATGATCCTTTCTAAGTTTTCTGGTTGAGTGTTTTTAAGTATCTTGTTATAATCATAATATTCCTTTTTTCTTTACTGGCTTATTTTGTGGCTGATCTAATGTTAAATATTCAGCTCCAGAATTTCCATACCATGTGATTGCTTCCTCATGCCTTATCACTGAATCTGTGTATTTGCAAATAAGAAGAAAATCTATCTCTCATCATGTGTCTTCTACTGTCAGAAGCATCTTTCAGTCACTATTGAGAAAGGTTTAAGTTTTTTTAGCTGTCTCAGACCTGCAGGCACATGATTTCAGTTCAGGAAGAGGTCGTTCAGTCATCCTAGAACTGAAGAAAAAGGTGAAGTCTAACTAGGAGATTTACATTTACTTTAAACTTGCAGAAGTAAAAATATTTGTTAAATGCAATTTAGCCAAATATTTTAGAGGTTTGGTTAGCCCACTTAGAGTCTTAAGTGGAAATTGAAAGTTCAGGAAATTTTCAATTTTCAAAGTAACGTTAATCATGCTGACTAGTCTAAGGCTCGAAGTTCATAAAGACTTTGAATTGGCATAAGCCAGCACAGCTAACAAAAGGAACAGTGTCACTCGCTGCTGACCCTGCCTGCTACCTTTAGGGCACTGTCTTTATGATAGTAGAAGTGCTTGTGCTGCAATACAGTGGAGTAAAGAAGCTTTTCTTTTGTTATTTTTGCTGGCTTGGTTTTCAGTCCCTTGGTAGGAGGGATGTGAAAGCAGGGAAAGTGGTTGGAAGACGGTACATTGCATAAGGATGTGGGTTTACATCGCTGTTGCGTGAAAAGGGGACAGAGGGACAAAGCGGTTTTGGCAGAAAATGAACCCCCTTGCGTTCTAACACTCCTCACCGAGGTGGGAGGCTAGGTGCGGCTAGGTTTAAATTCTGAGTGATGCCCAATTCAGCACTATCAGTCCAATCGCGTTTAACAGGTATTAAACTATTACGATTTTGGATACACTAATAGTGGACTGCACCTTCAGTCTAGTCGTGCTCATGAACTAGCACGGCCACTCTCAAGTCTTTGGTCGCATTCAGTGAGAAACTAAAACGACTAGCTACTTAAAC
>VWZL01004435.1:148993-180350 GCA_013396915.1 Stercorarius parasiticus | reverse complement strand
GCACCGGGTATCGCAGATGTCGCATTCTTCACATGCCAGCTGCAGCTGCATTCTTTCTCAGGAGCCTCTTGATTTCTTGTAATTTTCCTTTGTGTGTGAACAATGCTATACCTTTTGTATTATTTTTCTTGCTAGGCCAATTTAGTAATTATTCCACAATCACCTTGCTGCATTCATTAAACTTAAACTAAAGAACCGAGAAGCTGAACTTCAGGAAGTGTGAGTCTAGTCTTGGAGGCAAAAGGGCTGTGGCATGAATATCACTAGTGCCAGATCAGTGACAACCTCTTTCAAGGTTATAAACACATAGTGGGCATTTATTTTGGTGTAAGTCAAGGGTCTGGTGCCAGACATCTGTACTGTATGCGAAGGGAAGGCAGCCCTGTTCTGAGATGGGGATTTCAAGAAGGTTTCCCCTTGAAATTTTCCCCAAGAAGGTAGGAAAGGGAAAGCTTTCACTTCTGATACCAACCATCGTTTCAGCAAACGGCGTCAGAGAAAACAACCACCATAGTGCTCTAGTGACTGCTATTTGAATTTAGGCACTGCCAGAGCAGTTCTTTTTCAGCCTTTCCTTTGGGCATCTGCAGAAGGAAGAGGAGCAGCAACAGCATGGATCTGTATATAGCCACACTTATACTATGGCATACCCGAATGAAACTTCTCCGAGTTGAGAGCTTCACTGGTCTTAATTGGCATTTTACATTATTCACTTGAGCGTGCACAGGTAGAATCAATGTAAGTCACATGAATCACATTGGTAGAAATCCTCATCAGTGATTTTGTTTTGATGTGTTGCCCGTTCTGCATAATACTGGAGTTTGTGTGAAGAGTAACAAGCTGTAGTTAAAGTTTATCTGCAAATAGAGAAAGATGAGCAGTGAAGAGAGAATTTAGGGACAGAAATACAGCTGTTCTCAAAAACCCCTGTTGAATTTGCCTCTTACGCAGTTTCAGGTGACAGGAGAAGACAGTTGATGTGACCATTGGGCAACTGTCTTTCCTGAGCCAGATAGCTTAGTGCAAAAGAAGCAGCAAGCACCAGTGTAGTTCAGAAGGTGATATCCCTCAGCCCTCCAGTCCAGTATCACTGTGTAATAGGTATGGAGGCGATCATAGTAGGTTTGATTTGATTGCTTTCTCAGTGTGTCGGTCCTGTTGATTGGACATGTCCCAACCATTATCTTCTCTGCCAAGAAAAAAGATATTATTCTATCATATTGTGTGCCAGTGTAAATCACACTCAAAGTTTTCCTTCTGTCACTTTGATCGATGTAGGAAGTTGCATGGCATTCCACAACTCCTTCCTGACTGATACTGTACAAGTCAGGATGCACATGATACTAAGTCTGTTAAGATCAGCAAAGTCACTGTGCTGCTCTTGATCATTTGTGGTGTTGCCTTCCTCATCAGGAGTCACTGAGCTCAGAAAGCTCTGCTCTGGCAATGTCAGGAATCACTACAACTTCGCTACTGCTGTAGTGATTGACCTATGTCAGCAGAGTACAGATGAGGCTGGGTCTGACCCCTTTTCAGGATCGTGTTTTTCTGAAGTGTCTTACATAACGTTTACATGATTAAAAGGGAACAGATAGTACCAGGGTGGGAAGGCAATAGCCAAACACAGGATTGCACTACCCTTTGTACTGTCGCTTCTTTACAGTTCCACATAAATCAAACCACTGGGGGGCCTTTACATAGACCTAGTTACAAAATCTTGGTTGCTGCTAGCTGTGACTTGCACTACATATACACGTGGTATGAGTAGTAATAGAGGGTACAAGCTGGTTCCTCCTTGCTTCATTTTACCAAACATATTTCTGGTCAGAATGAATTATGATTATTTTTATGTATTTGTATGTCCTCAGTGAATTTTAAAAATTTGTAACCATCAAGTCTTGGGCTCATCAGCCAGGGAGAGTATCCAGGGAAGATGTAAAATAAATATGTCCAGAAGAGTGGGTTCCCAGGTCAGGAGCCCTTATGGCATGAGAGATGCAGAGGCACAAACACATTGGTTCATGATGGGGCAAGGGAGCTGGGACTTAGTGTGACTGGCATCGGAGGGAAGAATCTCCTAGTCCAGTGGTGGCCCACCGAGTCCTGTGACTTGCAGACCAGCCAGGTGTAGCAGAGGCCCTGGGTACTTGGTTAACATCCCCATTCTGCCTAGTGACTCTTTTCCAGTGATAGTCATCATCCTCTGAATCCTCTTTAAGCTTCTCTCAAACCTTTGCTCTAAAGTTTTGCCTGATACACCAGGGCTTCTTTCATGTTTTTTCCCCGGGTTATAAGAACACTCTCTGGAGGTCTGGGATCGGAACATTTGTCTGCAGAATTTTTGCTTCAGTGTATCTCCTGGTAATATCCAGACTTCTCACCACTCTCACAGCTCTGACTTTTCTGTCAAGAGGCAGAAAACTTTTGTGCCTCTGTGTCCTTCAGGTTGATTGATAAAGCTACTCATGGCTTCAGCGTGCTCCTTGACTTGCTTCTCTGTATAGAGAGCCTGGCTGTCCCCTGCAGCCATGTCTACTTTTCCCAATCTTATTATTCTCTTCAGTGCATGTATTGTTTATCAGTGCAACTAGTGAAAGTAGCAGCTTTTGGGCTATAAAATTTGGACAAGAGTAAAAGTAATAATGAGTTCCCTAATGAAGCCATGACAGCCATGACAACAGCCAGAATTATGTCAAAACATATGTCTACACGCTTTTAAGGTAAATAAATAGAACCTGCATTTTTTTTTGTAGAAGCTGAATGAAGTAAAAAAATTCATCGCGTCTCCATTTTTCCTCTGCTGCCATTCATGACCTCCAACAATGAAAACAACTGTGAGTGCAGGTGGTAGCTGAAAGCGGTTTTGTTCCTTCATCTGTCTGTGCATGCTTCCTGGATTTAATCTTTCAGGAACGTCATTTCTTAAAAAAATAACAGAATGTGAACAGGACTATATTTTGCCTTCTGAGATTTCGTGGGAGGCAAGATTTTCTTCTTGCATCTTGACGGTTTAATCCATACTCTCTGTTTTGTTATCCATTCAAAAGGAAGTGGGTAAAATGCACATGGAAAAAACTGTCACCACTCCTCTATAGCTGTCATCTGATGGGAAGAGTAGCCTACTGTGTCTTATGCAGCATACGGACATTTTCCACCACAGCATGATGAAACAGCCTTATCCTCATTACAGCTACTGTCTGTCTAAGGCTTCATATGTTAAGAGTGGTCTTCTAGCTTTCCTACCATAACTTTCATCTTTCGGATGGGTGATGAGTCATGGGGCTACAGTTATGCTTCATCAGCTCCTAACGTTGAAAGGAATGAATATGTTTTCTTTGGGCAGAACCTAAATGTTTTTTTCTTGGCCAATACCATCCAGCCACATGTGATGATTACTTTTACTAAGTCTAAACATAATTATGCTGTAACCTGCACTTTGGTTTAGGAGGCAGGGATCACCGTTTACGTTCCCTGTAATTACATGGTATTTACCACAGATATCCTACTGCTGCTTGTAACTTACCATATGATTAAATGACCAACATTTATCATCAGAGTGAAGTGTGTGTTGCATGATACTTCTTCCACAAAGTAGAACAATATTGTAACTTAAGATCTCAGCCCTTTTAAAATTATTTTTTGGTCTAGTTTAGTCTAAAGGCATTTTCTGTTTACTTCTTATGACTCTTCCTCCAATTGCCATATTTAAGCTCATCAGGTGATTGTTGAAAGACTTATAAAAAATATTTGCAATCTGAATCATTCAGTCAGAGTTGTTTTCAGATCATATGGCATGCCATACTGAATTTATGAAGGGGGATCCTTCCAGTCATTTGCAAATGTCTGAAAGACGTGAACCATGTGTGGTTTTGTATGTATTATACTGAGGCATAGAAACACAAACCCCGTTTCATGCTTGTGTTAGCACCTACTCTCATGCTTCAAGGCATTGGGATAGAATTTACTCATTAAAGGCATCTGCCTGGCAGGGCTAATGCTAGTGTACAATAAAGTGTCCAGAGATCCACAGCTACTCATCACAGCCTGTGCATCCCACTGTTGACTCCACTGTTAAAAATGTATTAACAAATAGAGCCATGAGACTTGGCAGAACTATATTTACTGAAGGGGCTTGCAGTGATTGCAGGCAAATCAGCTTCCTACTGTTGACTATTTACGCCAACGATAAGTGAACTCTGAAGAGCACAGCTACATACCACCAACTGCCCGGCCATGGCTCATTTCCACGCTCTGACTGTATGGAACAGATGGGTTATTACAGGTCTGAAGCCTTCAGAGGGAAGGATTAATTCCCATGTGCTCCTAAACCTTTGTATGCACAATTCCAACCCAGGCTCATCACTGCTGAGGTTCTTTTACTTTAAGGGGCAGTCCACATTTTAAAAACCAAAGACTTTTCATGTTCTTTTTTTTTTTTTCATTTTATGACCACAAGAGAAATCATTTCACTCTTCTCTTTAGAGCCCTTATTCACACACACAAACACTATTTTTAAAGTTACAACCCTACTGCTGTTACTTTTACTGCAATCTTTGTGTTCAGAGTAGAGGCTAGTATGCTTCCCAGGGCAGAAGTTTTTCATCAGCTGGCACAAACTGGTATTGGATATATTTTTCCATTCATTCTTTTTGATCACATTATTAAAACCTTGGGCAGCTTGGTGGAACTGTGATACAGCACAGGTTCTGTCCTAATAGGAAGATATGGAAAAGCTTTTTCTTTGATTAAAAGAATTAATCTGAAGAGAGAGCGTAAATACCCACTTTGACACTACAGATTTTCCTGACACTTTTGTGGGTCCTTTGTTAAGGTACTTAGAGAAAATTTCATCTTTCTGGATCTGAGTGAATATCTCCCTGTATTAACTGACACTGAGAAAGACATTTCACTCTTCCTATCCCCATCATGTATTACTAAATCATATATGAATATCCATATTTCTCATGAAGGTATTTTGTATTGAAATTATGTAAAAACTTAAACATAATAAAGGAACACTTTAGCCAGGCAATATTTGCCTTTATCGAAGGGAAACTGGTCCATTTCCCCACCAGTTTGCAGAAATTTTTTTTGTGTGCTTTGAAGTACAGACGAATACAGTGCCTTCATGTAATGTAATTTGCTTTAACGTAAACTAATGCAGCGAAAGAAAGGAAATACAACGGAATTACTGATGATACCAGAGCTAACATGACTTCATTCCCAAACTCTAAACACTGAGACTAATATATTCTATTTTTTACTCACTAAGATTTTTGCCTGTTCTCTGTTTTTTTCTGCTTGTGTCGCTCTAAACCAGAGGTTTTCATAATTCACTCCACAATGGAAGAGGGTGGCCCAAAGCGATAATGAGGTAATGAGAGGAGAAAGGAGGCAAAGAAAGGACGAGCCCAAAATTGGTGGCTTCAGATTCAGGGTATGGTGTGTCTGTTACAATTCTGTTTGAGTATTGGTTTCCCTGCTTGCTGTCCATTCCTCTTCAGCTCACCAGACGCCCTACCCTCCCCTGCCCACTCAACCTCCCTCTAGTTCAGTAAGAGTTAGACCAGCGAACCAATCTTGGTCAAAAATGTTTTTTTAGTCTGGGATGGGTTTTATTTATTTTTGACCCAGGGTAGAGATTCCTCATCCATGCTATTTCAATCTTAGTTTTTATGTATATAGGTGAAATGTAACTTGGTAGCCTCTGTGAAACTTCTCTAATGATGCATGCTAGCCTCTGGAGTCTTCCCTAACATGCCCTTGGATGTTGTTTTACATGGATAGATGTGAATATTCTATACATAGGATTAGCTCCAGTAGTTTAGGAAGGATTCATAGAAGTAATACAATAGCATTATATAATGGGTGTGGAATTAACCTAATACTTAATAACCCGAAAGTTATATTTCAAATAACACTGATTTACTACAGTAGAAACCAGTTATGCATGAAATTTAAGCAGACTTTTTCAAATTTTAAAAATAATCTTTTTCTCTTCTGCAACACTGTTTTCTTTTTGGTGCAAACTTCTATAAAATGAACGAAAACCCAGTTTGATGGCGTTCAGCACTTTTCTAAACTCTATTATTCTTTTCCTTACTGAATTTTTTTAAACTTTGGAAAATAATGATTTCATCATAACCTGAAAGTCTTTCATTTTTCATTAAATTCACACGATTCATGTGATTCACCTTTCATGTGATTTTTCCAGGTAAGAACTAGCTTTAAGAGATAGAAAGAAGAGGAGAATAAACAGGGAAAGCAGAAAAGCTTACAACAGTTATTTTTATTAGACTCTGTGGCAATATAGAAGGAGAGAGACATAGCAGCAAAAGAAAAAAAAATCTGTATTGTTATTACAACAGTTTGATTCAAAGATGAACCATTTTTTATTTAATGCTTTCAAACATTAAAGGACCATTTTCCTCAGTTCCATCCAAACTTTTTTTTTTGATGCCAACAGCTGTCCAGGCATGAGGATATTTTACTCAACCAGTAGAAGAGACACTTATATCAGAAATAGACTGCAAAATTAGATTTCTCCCCAACAGGTCTATTCAAGCCTCGTCCTAGGATTTAGCAGCGCCAAGGTTACTGCAATGACACAGCTGCTCAGATATTCGGCCCAAGCAAGATAATCCTCCCGCCAACATCTTTTCTCTGGTTCCGGCCTGTCTAGGAACCGCACTGGTCTTTGTTTGGCCGGAGCTGTGAGGCACTTGGGAGCTATCGCATGGCCGTATCTCACCGAGTAGATACTGTATTTCATGCCTTTGTCCAACAATTTTCTCTGGGGAAGTATCAGCCTGATCAGACAGGAACTGATACAAGTCATTAGACTCTAAATAACCTTTGGGTTTGATTCTCCTGAACTTGAGAGCATTCACAATTTAGAGTCATTAAAAGTTCCAATTAAATTTTCAAATTGTTAGCAGTTCATTAGTGTGTCCTTACTTAAAAGTGCTTCCCTTGCTCCTGTATTCTTCCTAGTGATATCTAACAAACTCCTGACAAGGGATGTCTTGTGGCATGTCAGGAGAAAAGCCTCTACTGGAAGAGTTTCATGGTACATAATCCCCTAAATCCCCTTGCTGAATTGAATAGGTTACTCATCAGAATGGGTTACATTCCACCAGATCATATACTTTTCACAACAGCCATGAGTAGCGGGGAAACTACAGCAAGCTGGGAAACTTATTGGCATTTACTGAATGACATACATTACACGTACTCAGTTTTTCCAGATAATGCTTTCAGTATTAACAAAGCAGCAGGGAAAAATATTGGTGAAAAACTAATCTTCTGGCCTTTAAATATCTATATAAGATAACACAGAAGTACAGCCAAGAGTATGAGGATTCTGGCTAGCTTTTCTTATTTCTCTCAAGCACAGACACACAGAAGAAGTCCTTGTAAGGTTATGCAATTAAGAAACAGTGTTCTGCTTAGGCCTTCTGGGGTTTAGCTTTCAGATAGCCCACTTTTCAGGCTGAAAGAAGTGGGTTGGTGCATTCAATCCAGTCAAGCAAAAGCAAAGTCAAAAAATATGTATAATCTGTCTCAAATTCATTTTCCCCAGAAGGCTGAAAAAAAAATATAAAATAGCATGAGAGATTGCTTCATTTTTACACTAATCTTGAAAGCCCATTAAGGTATTTAACTTTCATGGATTGTCTGAGGGATCTGGAGTTGCTGTTATCCTTTTGTTTAATTACACTGTAATCTTCATGCAATTACAGTGATGATAACATTCTTCCACAGACATAACAATAAATTAGCCATCTGGGGATAAATGACATTACTTAAAGCTTACTTCAGTGAAGTATCAAAGAAATATTAATGTGGCTATATAGGACAGTGTTCGAAAGTAAATGACATTATCTGTTTCTAGAATTCAGCATTCCAGTGTATTTTACAGGCTTAATAGCGTAGCATATTCTTGAATTTGCTTCATCGTGAAATAGTTGGTGGAGAAATACCAGGAAAAGCACGGGGAAAACACATTTTAGCATAGTTGAAAAATATGCAGTTTGTGGGCCATGCTTTCACCTATGCAATATTTGTCAGCTTCACCAAATAAATATGTGAGCAACACTATTCCTGGTATGTTTTATTTCCCCCATGACACACCTTGCCATTTTTCCATCAAATGTACAGGTATCTTTTGAGTCCTTTTGTAGTTTAATTCCAGAAACAAGAAGAGATTCATCAGGTTTTTACTGTTACTGCTGAAGAGAAAAAAAAGAACCTAAGATGAAAATACGTGGTATGTCAGAAACAGCAAGATGGAGAACAAGAAAAATCCTGAAAATAAAATGCAAGTCAAAATTTTGAAGTTGTTCTCAGCAGCTCTAATTAAAATAATTACAAAAAAATAGAATCCTGGCTTTCAAACAAAGAGAAAACTTGCAGCTCTGCCCTTTCCCAATTGAGGTATCAGATATGATCATAAATTGATGAAAGATATTTTTAAAACATACTTTGAGATGGAAAAAAACGTGACAACTTTACAGGCAGGGAGAGAATGTTACTGGTTGATAAAGGTCAAATACCTTTTTACGGGTTAGGGAGCTGGTCTGCTTATTCTCAATTCATTTCTATGATGTTGGTTATAATTGTACTAAGGTAAATTAAATAAAAGAGTGGAATTAAACTGATGTAACAACTATTTCAAGAAGATGTTCATACAGTGTCAGTCCAAACAAATGTCTTCTAACCTAATGAGGAGGTTCATCTGAAGTAGTAATGTTTTATCACCCTGCAGAAGAGTAGCTGCACAAAAGGGCTGAATCTTTCCCTACCACTTAGAACAATTATATTTATTAAAAAGGAGGACGTGCAGGCAGAGGTGTTAATGTGTGTGGAAGAATCTTTAATAGGAGGAGTCCAGTTTCTATAGTCTCATTTACATGTGGCACAAAACATAATTTATTCTCGTTTGAACAAAGCAGAGGTTTTTTCAAATTAGTTGTGTGCTGCAATTGAAATGAGTTTTCCTGAATGGCTAATGAATAAAAGGATGTTATGATTTTATTAGGTGCTAATTTTAATAAGGCTTTGTTTACAAAAATCTTTTAGAAGTGAATGACTGCATGAGAACCAGTTGCTTAAAAGATGGTGTTTTCCGGTTGTAGAATACTTTGGAGTTTCCTGACACTTTGAAAACACAAACGCATATCTTCTTGAGTTACGCTGGTGTTCTTTTTCTTATATTGATCTCAGCTGATGGTTATATTTGCCTAAGTAACAACTCTCCTAAAATTCTCTGGCCTTCCTACTGGGGAAATCTTGGTTGTTTGTGCTGAAGGCAGATGCGACCATAGCTTTCCCAAATGATAGCTGTGTTCACTATCTCACTACAGAAAAAATGCATTAAGGAATACGTGTTCACGTAATTAAAGATTTTAATGGTTTGATTTTTGTTTGAGGGTTTCTTTCCCAAGGGTACATATTAGTATGTGGCTGGCAAATAGAAGAGGTCTTAGATGGGACATCTGTGGGCTTGGACCCATTGAGCTGGGCTCACAGGTAGGTCTGGATCAAGGTATTGGAGTGATTTGAGCAAGGGAGCGTGTGAGATAGAGCCCACACGGCACGGGGTGGCCCTCAGGGCAGAGACTGCAGTTCCCTTCCTGCCATTGGCAAAGCTGTTGCTATACTCCAGTAATCTTAGCAGAGGGTGCAGACATGTTCCACTAGCTCTTATTTCACTACCTAAATCTGGGTTTCCTAGCTACAAATGACAAAAAAGTATACTCTAATTTACCTATTTAATTTATTTGCAGCTTTCTATTTACAAATGGGAATATCCAGAAATTGCTGAAATGGTCTTTAAGGCTAATCTCATGCAGATATGCTGGGATGTTGCTAGGTAGAATTAAATATAATAATATTTGTTTCAGAATGTGCTAAGTCTGAGAATTATTTTAATTTTTGAAATTACTATTAGAACCTCAGTCTTACAGGATGTTTATATAAACTCTCCTGTCCTACTTCTCAGTCCCTATCTCTGGTTACTTTTCCTGCTGCCCTGGCAAATAGTAATTTAACAAGAGAAATGACGGCACCGTTTTGCATTACCAATGATCACAGTCAGCAAATGGGAGAACTCAGAGGAAGAATTTTTGACCCACTTCCCAAATTTTTTCCTTTGGCAAGACAGTATCTCTGGCAGCTGGAGACATCGAGGTGGCATATGAATCAATTTTAGAGTGTGAGGGGTTTTTTACACCCCATTAAGTTGTGAGCAGCTTATCTTTGTCTTGGTCAGTGATGCCCAACTCTGCTTGACAGAAACCAGGCGTTAAACGCTTTGTGGCCCCACAGCTGGTTATGGTGGGTTTTTCAAACAAGCCCAAGGTAAGTCTCTTATAATTTCTCTCCTACCATCTTCTTCATTAGGGATGGGGAATTAGACCCTCAGATGAGGCAGATAACATATGCCATTTTATAACAGTGTTTCAAAAGTACATAATTGCTAGGTTGGGGGTAAAGTTGTGAAAATTGTGGTAAATCTTAATCTGTAGAGTACCGTACTTGTGCTGACTCTGGTTTCCATCAAAAACGAGCGGTGCACTGGGTCTAAGATGGTAAAGATGGAGTAGAAGCACTGCTACCCATTGAGGTAGCCTTGGGGTCATATGAGATACCACCAAATGCCTCAAGGCAGATCCTTTCAGGAGGCTTTGGTTATGCTGAGACCAAAAGAGAGGCAGCCAGAGAGCCAGGAAGCTCCTGCCAGTTCCTCTGCAGTTTTGTCTCTTGGCTGCACAAACAGTTTTCAGAAGTTTTTTTTGGAGGAAAATGAGCAGCAGAAGTCACGTACCATCACTGTGCTTAACTAAGAAAATGGAAAAGGAGAAGTGAAAGAAATGATTCCTCTATGCAACAAGACATTTTGCTGTGTGTGAATGTGTTGTTATATCTTTAAAAAGCTTGTTCCATATGTGAACATACATGCTGAAATCAAGGCTTTCCCTTGGGTGACCTGTGTTGGAACCTCCCTTCTAAGGGAAACTGCTTTCCTCTTGTTCTGTTTTTTGGAAGTTGCTCTGCTATTTCCCCTCTAGTTTATATGCTGGAAGGGCGCTCGAGTAAACCTGCACTGAGCTGTGCACTCAAATAGCAGCTCTGCAAATCTCATGCAAAACCTTTCACTGTTCAGCCACTGCTGGCAGGCAGTTCCTTTTCCAGCTGAGTAACCACAGCCTGTTGTATTACTAAGGGTTTTAACATAGGGTTTTACCTAACATTAGCTGCCTGATAAGAAAATTAAGTGCGTTTTTTCCAAAGCAGTCTTATTTCTTTCTACATTTAATATTTTGTATGAGATGGTTATATTTGCTCTTTGTTTTGACATCCAGGTTCTTTTACCACTCCATTTGCTTGGGTTTTTTAAATGCATACTTTTTCATTTGGTCTTAAATTCCAAGTATCATCTTTTCACTTCTCTGAGCAGAATTAGGTAAGCTGTCTCAAGAAAAATGTACGTCATATGTCTTTTTCTTCCCTATGAGTCAACATCTTCAGGCACATTTTATGGCAGAAAAAGCCTTCACTGGGGACTCCCTGACTCACTTTGGGTAACGTCAACTGATGTGGAAAGGGAGCAGTTAGTTACCTTTAAAACACATCAGGCTTTGTAGATCATTAAAGCAATATTGATTTCTGTCCCTGAAACAAGAATGGTGCTGTACAAAAGATACATGAGCCAACTTGTACCGCAATAGCAAAAATACCTGATAAGTAGAGTTGCTTTATGGAGCTTTGGTGGAACTTACCTGCCATTGAGTCAAGCTCTCAAATTCTTCAGAACAATGAAAAGAAGGGAAATATAATTGCAGGGGTTTTTGAGGCGTGTGTCAAACTGCTAATTGGCAGCTGTACAGAGGGGTTTTCAGCATTCCTATTGTCAAATGCGTTTTTTGTATTTCAGATTGAAAGAAGTATTGTTTCAGGTGTTTATTTCCAATACGGATCATTTTGGAGAATAAGCAAAATTTTATACGCTTTTTATGAAAGCAACGTTATGGCTATTTGAAGGAGTTATTCCACATCAACTTATTTCATTGCTGTTATTTAGCACCATTAAATCTCTTCTTTTTCAGCTGACACAATGATTTTTCTCTAGATCATTTTCTTTTTCCCAGAACATTTTTCTCTTTTTACAAGACAAAAGGTATTATACAGTGGGAGTGACCTGACCTGGACAAGAGCTAGCAATTGCTGAGTACGTTAAGTGCTCTGTTTCAGATGCAACTTTACATCTGTCTTCTACTAGAAAATCCATAATCTAAAAATAAAAAAACCCTCTTAACAAGATACTAGAAATTACAGTCAATTGGATAAACAATGTTATTTTTGCATATTAGGTAAATTAGTTGATATATAAAATAAAGTGTGAAATACGTATATTGTATAAAACAAGTAAAATATTAGATTAGGTCTTGTGTTAGGGGTCTGCGGCAAGGTTTTGGCAGTGGGGTGGCTGCCTCTGTAGAAGGAGGTGAGAGGCTGCCCTGTGTCAGACAGATGGATCCACCCAGCTCCAGTTGACCCACTGCAGGAGACAGCTGAGCCCAGCAGCCAAGCTGGTGGCACGTCTGGGAAAACATTTTTAAGAAAGGGTAAAAAATGTTGCACAGCCGTGTCAAGAGCAAGGGAAAAAGCGTGAGAAATGACCTTGTGAACACTAAGGTGAGAGGAGGAGGTGGGAGGTGGCCATCCAGGCACTGAAGCATCTGTGGAAAAGACCAGGCTGGAGCAGGTATTTCTTTGCAGCCTGTGGAAGAGCCCATGCTGAAGCAGATATCCACATTGCAGCCTGTGGAGAACCCCACACTGGAAATGTGGAAATGTCCTGAAGGAATCGTGGGCCGTGGAGGAGCCATGCTGGAGCAGGTTTATTCTGAAGGACTGAAGCCCATGGCAAGGAACGACACTGGAGCAGAGAAAATGTGAGGAGGAAGGAGCCGCTGAGATGAAGTGTTAGGAGCTGACTGCAGTCCACATTTCCCATCCCCCTGCACTGCAGGGAGGAGGAGGCAGAAGAGTTAGGAATGAAGGAGTGACTTTGAGCCTGGGAAAACGAGAGAGGCAGGGGGAAGGTGTTGTTTTAATTTGCCTTTGTTTCTCACTATCCAAACCTATTTTATCTGGCAATGGATTAATTTTCCCCAAGTCAATTCTGGTTTGCCCATGACAGTATTGGTAAGTGTTCTCCCTGTCTATATCTGGAACCACAAGCTTTTTTATCTTATTTTGTCCCCCTGTCCAACTGAGGAAGGGGAGTGAGAGAGCAGCTGGGTGGGCGTCTAGCAGCTTGCAAAGGTCAACCCACCACATAGGTAAAGACTGAACTGCCGTAATAGCTTTGAAGAAGTACTGAGCGTCTAAAACATATATTCTCAAAATGGAGCCTACTCATCACAAGCACACAGAAGTATAATTCATGTATACCCTGTATTCAGTATGATGCTTTTAAAATATGACCAGTTGTTTCAGATATTTAAAAATAAATCACGCATGAAATTATAATCTAGAGTGGGGTTTTTGTTCTAATTCAGCTAAATGCTAAAGTGCAAAACTAGTTTATCATAATGTCACATATATAAAACTAGGCTCAGGTTTATGTAACTTATTCATGCAGGGTCTTAGAAGGGAGAAGTTAGTTATCAACCTAAGTGTTTCATTTTTATGTTGCCTGCGTATCTCATAACCTATCATATCCTTATAGATGCACAGTAGCAACTTCAAAGGGCTCATTGCTTGTGCTGCTTTGAACCCGTATTCCATTCTTCTGCACACTTGGCGAACATTGTCGAAAATCTTTCTAAGTGATACTGATTTTGTGCACAGCTAGGTGTAGAAAAAAGAAACCACAGACATATTATGTGCAGATTGTTGTAATCTTGTATGTTAAATCTTACATGTAAACCTAACGTTAAAACGCAACAGATATGAAGCATATTTTGGAAAGGATAAATTCAGATGTAAAATGCATTTTTAAATCAAAGTCCTGCATCAAGTGGAATTGTGCTTTCATATTTACGTGGTTATATATCTAGTTTTCCCCTCTGTTTGTGTGAGTGTGCATTTGTACTCTATGAGGACTAGAAGTATACCCTCCTTGATTTACAAGTGGTTTTAGTATTAGTTCATCCCTCGTTTTAGTTAGATTTATATATACGTATAAAACTTACAGAATGCTGAGCACTCTTTCCTATTTGTCTTCATTCCAGTATTTAGGAGCATATTATGCTTCTAGGTATAGTACTTGTTGAGAGTTTTGGAAAAGAGCTCTACCAACCCCTCCAACAAAGGAGAGATTAAGTGGTTCAGGAAATTGCAGGTCTGAAAAATTCTTCCTTGACTAAATGAATCAACCATGGGCATTTACCACTGTCAGAAAATTAGGTCACAGATAGTATAAGCCAATTTTCTACGGAAGTCCATTCTGGAATAAGTTAATTTTACATTTGCTGCTTCCCTTAAGTTATAGTGGCAATGATAAAATGTCCATGCTCAACAGTGGCTTCAGCCTTTGAATCTCTGGGATGATTTGAAATGACTTTGTGTTTCTTTTCAAGTTGTTCCAACGCATGACTGGAGTTCTCATTAGAATGATCTTCATGCAAGGCCTGCCTGCTTCCCAGCTATCATCCACCTCCTGCTTTCCATTTGTGTCTAAAGTAAAGCTGCATCCGGCAAACACTTGGAAATACGCTCTGTGGGTACTAATTACCTGGGCTGATTTACTTAGTTATGTGCTCCAGCACAATTAAGTCTTTTCTTTTCCTATTGTATCTGCCTCATTATTAGTTATAATGGTGACATTTATACCGTAAATGGGATGAAAACATGAAAGGGAAACTGTGTGTAAAGATAGGACCCTTGTGCAAGGGATGAATAAGTACTGAAGTATTAAGGCTAATTGTACTACATGAATATGGATTCAAAGGTTTTATTTATATTGTCTTCAAAATATTTTTGAGGAACGGTTTCAAGGTTATAGACCTACCCAAGATTGTGTTAAAATATGTGTGCGCATGACCATAGGGATAATAAGTAGCACAAATATTCTGTGAAATTATATGGATTTAAAATGTCTAAATAAGCATGAGGGAATAATTCTCAAGGGAATGACATTTTAGAAGCAGACAGCAATAAACAGGAAATAATGAAGATGCATTTCAGGGACTATACTTTGGCAGGACTGTCGGCTATCCTAGAATGATGAGTAATAGAGTAAAATTACAGCCACAGTTGTGTATTGTGAAAGTTCAGGTCTATACATGACTTGTAGACATGTGTGGGCAGACTTATTTTTCTGATTGGTGTTTCTCTCTCCTTATCAATTAGCAAAAGAGAGAAGCGGTATTTGGATATTTAACTGAAAGAATCTCCCCTCTCCCCCTCCCCCTAAAAAAAGACAGTTGTAGTTTAGTCCTAAGAATTAATTTAGTAGTTAGGAGGTGTCCAGATATTAAAATACTGTATCATTTGAATACATAGGCGCATACTAAATGAAGCAAGGCAGCTAGGTTCCTAGCGTACCCCTTTGTCACAATGCCAGATGGTTCCAGCTGAATATTTTGTTGTATTTTCTCCACACCTGGCTTTTTCTTAGGTCTCCTATCACCTCCACTTGAATTGGCTTTATGGTACTTGACCTTAATTGCTAGCAGCCATGCAGGGAAATGATTCCAAAGAACCACCTGTTTTTGTTTGTTTGTTTATAGCATCTTATGACTTCTAGAACTAGTTCCATGAACAGTTAGCAAGCATTTACCACCATGTTTAAGGAGAGGACAGGAGTAAAAGGATGCCTAAAGCACTGCAGAAACTTGGTATTTTTTTTCGTGCTCTCAGAGATTTCCTTTTAACAAATGTGTCTCACAGTGGTTAGGATGGACATACTATTGTTAAGAAAGTGGGGTTGCACACTAATAGTTTTTTAATATCATATATTAACTGAATTTGTCTGGAAAATGGTATTTCTGCCTTGAGGGTAACTCTAGTTGTCCAGGTTTGTGTTTAGTTCTGTAATTTCACAATCGTATTTTGGGGATAGATTTATATGCTCCTTCATCTTGTGTTGTAATATGATGATACTAAATGTGAGTAGAAAGGACCTCTTGGGCTTGACAGTAAAAGGGGTCATAGAGGAAGAGAGACTCTTAATATGACTGAAGAGGAAAAAGAAAACACACACCAGCATGAATACTGTTGCAGTGGATACTATCATTTGCCGATAAAGACTTGAATTTCTGTGAGACGTCTTCCAAATATAATTATTTCTGTTAGAAAATTTTCAGCCAGTTCGAATATTCTTGTTGTTATTGGGGTGTTTGCTGTTGGGATATACTTCATTAAACCAATATAAGGAGAAACAGCAAAAACATCAGCAAAAGAGGAGAGGTCATATGAAAACCTTAGTTTTGAAGATTTATCTGTGGCTCCAATCAACTTAAAGTTTGTCATTTTTGACCAGCAAGGCAAAAGCTAAAATAAAACTTAAGAAAAGACTCTCCAGGGCAATGGGAGATTTTAAGTGAGGCTTTAGGTTGGGGCATCTGAAGAAGTTAGTCCCATTAGGCAGTTGAAGTAGAGTTGGCAAATCTAAACAGTGCAGGTTTATTTGTAGACCATTTATTGTTTAAAAAGGGAGGGGTTTCCTACCATTAAAATACACAAAGTTTTGCTTTGAAGAAAACTGCAGTATTACTATATTCACTATAGGTGACTGTTCTTGCTTGAAAGAAGAACTTCAGTTCCAAACCAGTAAGTGGTTTTGGGTGAGCGCTTCTGATGGAAGAAGACCACTGTTGATCTGAGGAGTACTGTGGATTCAGGGATGAATAGGATAAACTAGTGAGACCTGACATTGCAGAGAATGTAGCAGAAATGCTGCTTGGCTTACAATCATGAAAAAATCCTATCAGTTCCACTCTTCATCTGACTTTTTTTTTAAAGGTCGTCACCTCTTTTGTCTGAAATAGTCTCTAGAAATATGAAAATCTGTGTCTCTAGAAATATGAAAAAGAGTTAGACTGACTTTTGAAGAAGTAACTGTTTGCAAGAGCAAAAAAATGCAGATTTTTGGAAGAGATAGAAAGAACTATGGAATATGCATGGTGGTAAATGGCTCATTTTGATAATGCCACATATCTGCATTTTGTCCCTAACTGGAATTATTCTTCCTTGAGTTTGCTCTGTTCTTATTTCTGTATGAAAACTTGCTTCTTGAAAGAATTGTTCCATTGTTCTTCTTGGATTTTGTTCTTCTGGCAGCCGTCACAGACATTTTCCTGAAATTTTAGCTTTTACCTAATTCACTCTAAAACTGGTGGTGGGATTAATTTCTCTCAGATGACCCTTTAATGCTCTGGCAATGCCTACTTCAACCTGCCATTCTATTAAATCTTTTCAGAAGTTACTGAAATGGTCTCAATATTTTTTTTCATTGTAGGTTTCATATATACTGGAGAAGTTGTGCATCGAATGCTAACAGCTACACAATATATTGCACCCTTAATGGCAAATTTTGACCCCAGTGTGTCAAGAAATTCAACAGTCAGATACTTTGATAATGGTATGTAGTAGTCCTTCATAAATGAATGTGTCTGTGTCCCTTGGCTCTTCATATTTTCCTAATAACTATTTTTGAAGGCAAAATTGAAGATTTTTAAATTTTTTTTGGTTGGTTTTTTTTTTCTTTTTCACTCGCAGACTGTATAAAGCATGTGGCTAGACATCCATGAACAGTTCTTAATTTAGAACATGGTTAAAGAGTAATGAATGCTTCTTCCTAATTGGACAGATATCTTCTGAATGTTAAAGTACATAAACTCAAACTAGCAATGTAGTTTATCAGTTTTAAAGGGAAAAATCTGTCTTGTATAAAAGTGCAAGTTACTGTTACTTCAAAATATATATAGTAAACACTGTCCACCCACTAGCTAAAACGAAAATAGCATTTGTGGAATGCAATAGCAAGAATACGCAGAAGCAGGGCAGGTATAAGGTTAATAAACCTGTCAATGACTAAGTGTGCATGGAGTCCTAGGATTGGAATCCAATACACTCATCTACACCACGAGTCCTCAACAGTCCCTTGT
Organism: Stercorarius parasiticus; assembly: GCA_013396915.1. Lineage (NCBI taxonomy): Eukaryota > Metazoa > Chordata > Aves > Charadriiformes > Stercorariidae > Stercorarius > Stercorarius parasiticus. The sequence continues at coordinate 162,228 of VWZL01004435.1, read as the reverse complement.
ACAAAAGATTGAAAGGGTAAAAGGCAAACTGCATTTTTATACTTGAAGCTCTGAAAGATATTTCAAGGGCCTTGAATGTGTGGATATTTGTCTCATGAAGTCAGTTATAATCAATATTTTGAAAACATGGCCTATGTGATTAAAAGGCAGCTGGTGCCTTACCTCGGTCCTTTAGTGATCAAATATGATGTCTATTCTGATTTAAAACTTAGAGCATTTAGTATCATGACTTAATATAATGAGATCTATGGTTGTTTTAAATATTCCTGGATAAGCCTGTGCCATTCTATGTATGTTTATTCATAGTGTATTTAAGCAGAAATTATGAACATGTTCAAAAATATGTCACTTTTCCAACCAGGTGTCTTAATTTTTATTCTTTAAATCAGGGATTGAAATAACCTTTGCACCTAGTCATAACCTTTCCTTTCAATCTAGTCATTTCTTGCAGCATTTATTTGTTAAAATTCCAATAAAATAGACTTATGTGAAAAAAGCCTACTCCCTGCATAGAGAATTTTCAAACAGAAAAAAATAGTCTTTTCAGTTTATAAATTATTTGACATTATGGCCTGAGACTTGTCATCTTTACTGAAATAATCTGAGCTTTCTGGGGAAGACATTGCAATTTCTCATTGTATTCCTGACTTCCAGTCTTAATACCAGGTGTATCAGGAGCAGGCTGTATCACATGGCTTTCACGACAAGGTTGAATACTTCTTTGAGATTTTGGATCCCTCTTGCTGTATAAGGCACAATGATCTTTTGGACCTCATGTGCTTAGGACAAAGAATTTACTATCTTACCCAAATAAAAAGAAAAGGAGCAAATTCTATCTTTAGCTCCTCATTTTTTGTTCATCTGTGTTTTATCCCTGTGAGTAAGTGTGCCACTTTAGAGTGGCAACTGTAGTGAGCCAGGGCAGAGTGTGGTGACCCATCCAAGTCTCACTCATGGAGCCAACTGCAAGGAACTTAAGTACACACAAATCTACACAAAGGCCCTGGGAATGAGAAGACTATTTTGGAGGCAGCTGACTTCCACTTTAGGTTGGGGTTCTGAGATGCACAGAGATCTGAGGTACTCAAAGACTGGCTATAAGAAGTTCTTACTCTTTTTGCTCCAATAGTTTTAAAAGTCTCTTTAAATTCTTTATTTAATACAATCAAATAAATATTCAGAAAGCAGTTAATGAATGTGGTCACAGAAGGAAAAATACACTGTGTGCACAATTAACGAGCATGTACTACACTTATGAAAGACAAATGGGACAATAATGTGGTGGACTTAATGCAGTATGCACCAAAAATGTGCATGTTCATAATTTCATGACATCCCCTGACAAGATATGTTAATGAAAGTTACAGCACAGAAGATCTGTGACAAAAGATGTTTTAAGGATATATCAAAAATGCATTGAGGTGGATGTATACTGGCCCACCTTGAACACTCCGAGAAGAATGAAATTAAAGTGTTGTGAATCAAAGCACATAGCCCCCATTAGTGCCAAAGAGACAAGTATGTTGAGGAAGGCATATAAAGACAAAAAAGTCATTTTCAGTAACCACAGTTTTGGTGATAAGTGTCTTTCAGCCAAGCTGCTTGAATATGTCTATAACCCTCAACGTCTGTAAAACGTGCTCACAAGGTATGCAAGTTGCTTGGGGTACATTTTTACTGCGATAAGTGGATATTCAGCCACAGAACTCCCATGAATATTAACAAGCCTCTTGCAACTAAATCTCTGCACACCAGACTCAATATTTACCCCGTCTATGAATTCTTAGTGGTTTTAATTTAAACTGCATTTATTTATTGCCAACACCTAATATTTTTCAACTTGCAGAACCTCAGCAAGGGCTTGCACTATGCAGAAAAAAATTAATGCTATTTATATTAATGCATAGTTAATGGAAGAATCTGGATTCCTCAAATAATAACTTTTACTAAATGGCCAATACTATTAGCACTTCACATTTCAAAGTCATCAGAGTGTATATATAGAGTAAAAAAAGCCACTGCAGAGTGGTGGTTGTGGCAGCACACCTAAACTCTGAGTGTTGAATCCTACCTTTAGTGATGGTCGACTCCTTTTGCAATTCCAAACAAGTTACTTGACCACTCTTGCTTTAGCAGACTTTTGTGCAAGTACTTGAGGTAGTTATTTGTGGCACTGTGGTGTCTACCTTTAAGAGGATTTCAGTTGCAACTTGTGTTTGTAATATCTTAAGCGTTTTGAGACGTTGGGTGGAAAGTTGCTAAAGAGACAAATCACTGTTTTTGTTTCAAGTAACTGCAGTTAAGCACTTTTCCTACAGTCAGTTAATATTTTTCTCACATTTTTTTCTTCCCTTTGCCTCTCTACCCCCACTCTGGGGTTCACAGGCACAGCACTAGTTGTCCAGTGGGACCATGTACATCTGCAGGATAATTACAACCTGGGCAGTTTCACTTTTCAGGCCACCCTTCTCAATGATGGGCGTATCATTTTCGGCTACAAAGAAGTAAGTTGGGTCTGAAAATTGTCATTTAAGTAGACAAACTACTTTATACCTGACGGGAATTTCCCTACATTTTTGGGGGGGGATATTTGAAAGTTCAGCTGTATGAAATCATTTCATTAGATGGCTTCTAAGATCACTATTTTGCTGAAAATCTCATTTTATTGTAAAAGTGATGTTCATGTGATGGACTTGAAAACCATCAACATGGCTGAAATGTGCTACTCCTGGATTTCAACTGGATTTTTTTGGGTTGTTGTAAGTGTTGAGTGTTTAGTAAATTCTTGATTGTTTAGTAAATTCCTCTTGGGTTTTGAAAGGTAGGGTCTAATTTTCTCTAGTAGTTCACCTAATTTGGGCCTGTTTGAAAGTACTCTAGAATCAATGGTTAGTATTAAAAGGTCACCTTTTTCCTGCAGCTATCATTTCTTGGCAACTGACGTATTTCAAAGTTCATATATTTCAAATAAATAACTGGTTTGTATCTCTAGCTCTGTGAGGTTATCTATTTGGTGATAACACCGGTTAGATTAAGCCCATTTGGTTTGCCTTCATAGCACCAATATGTTGCTGTCTGGATTGGGCTCTTCTGCATTCTGCAAATGTTTCAGATTTTCAGTTGTTACTTTAGGTGATTTTCTTTTCTTGCTAGAGTTGTTAGAGTCCTGGAGGCTATAACCTAGAGGCTATACCTGCAGTTGAATTTCATGCAAATGAGACTCAGAAGATAAGCTCAAATCTCGAGGGGCAAAGAACAATTTCTTTCTTTTTTTTGGTTATTTTAATCTCAGTTTGGCATGCAAAGCGTGACTTTCTCTTCAAGATGTAAGTCTCTCTGTTATCATCCTTATATTAAAAAAAAGTAATCAGTGATATGACTGATTGTCCAAACTTGGAGAAACCTGGGTTCACTTCCCTCTCTGCTGTAAACTAGTTGTGAGCCTTCAGGCTTATTTTTCATGCCGTGTTGAAGCCATGTACCTGAATGAAGCAGAAATAATAGTACTGCTCTCCCCTTCATTAGAAAGCTAGTGAGCATCTGGGTTATTCTACTAGCCGCAGTCATATCTTCACCTAAGATAGATGTCTTTGCACCTTGCAAACAGGATACTTTTACTGGATTACTTTTGTAGACACAAGAAACTTCTGGTATGCATGTGTTCCTGGCTTTCTCTATCTTATAAAAGACGTGATGATGGAAGGTCTGCTTTGGCTCTGTTTCTGAATGTTATGTACAGATTAGTAGTCTCAATCTATGAAAATGCAATTTATTTGCATTTTGACTCCAGCTTCATGAAAGCTTTGCTCAGCTTAGCACAATGGAGCCTGTGCTTGATCAAAGGAGTGTGCTCCAAAGATTTGTTTATCTCCTGTTTTTGAAACCTTTTTAAAGAAAAAATAATCTTTTCAAAGATTGCAGAAAAGTTCCTGCCTTCAAGACCCGGAGAAATGGAGAGGGACACTACTTCAATTTGTAATTTTAAGATAAACTTGACAAGAAATATATATGCGTTCTGATATTAAAATGGCTACTATTCTTGGTTATGAGTCTGTTACTGTCCAGCCCTGGGATGAATCTAATATGGGTGATAGAAGCTGTTGCTCTAAATTGATCTTGCATTCATTTTGCATACATGTAAATGATGATGCAGAGTGCCTGGCAGTGGAAAACTTTATTCATTTAGGAAGACAGGAGGAAATAGGCCACCTCATTAATCACATGTGCATCCCTAGAATTGCATGCAAGTATGTTATGTAATCTGTGGATAAACAATTTCTGTGCTGCAATGGCATAAGCTACTTGCTCTCATTGCACTACTGTAAGCTTCCTGCAGAGCCACAGTGCTCTTGTGAGGAGGAGTTATTAATGTTTTTTTCATTACTCCTGAGACAGAAACAATTGGAATTTGCAAATGGGATAATTTGCATTTTTTCCACTGCTGAATCTTTGAAATGCCCTGTCTTGAGTTTTTGTTGTCCTGAATGGTATTACCAAACATCACTTTAGAACTATGGCACACAGTTATGGCACACTCCAGTAAGATTACTTGTGTGAGTGCTCACTAGCATGAGTAAAAGTTGCACGAGAAGATTTCTACCCTCTTCTTGGTGTCATTTCATTTCTTTTAAAAGTGATAATAGTAACGTAGTAGTAATCTGTAAATCTTTTGACAAAAGATTTTTGTAAAATCTTAGAATGTTACAACTAGCGTATTCCATTGGGAATTACCTGGGGAATGGATTTGGGGTCTGAGATTTCCAGAAGTCTGCACTCTTTATTTGCGGCTTTTACTCCATTTTAACTACCTCAGCTCTTCACCTAAATGAAGACAATTGAATAAAATTTCGAATCACTGATCAGACACAAGTTGTCTGAAAAGAAAAACTAGATTCTTGTAAATTTAAACTTGACTCAAGTGCTTATAAATCTGGTTAGGAATTGATTTACTTTCCAGTACTGAATCCATTGGTTTCTGAGGAAGTCTCTCCTTCTGGAACCATTTCTCTTCTTTGTGAGTCATGTCAGGAGCCCCATTAACTCCAGTAAGATTACTTGTGTGAGTGCTCACTAGCATGAGTAAAAGTTGCACGAGAAGATTTCTACCCTCTTCTTGGTGCCATTTCATTTCAGTATCATAGTTCCTCAAAAATGACAGTGATGTATGGCAAATCTGTGAGGTCTTCATTGCACTGTCGTTGAAAGTCTCCAAGCTGAAACACCGTGTAAGAAATGCAGTAGACAGGCTGCCAGCAACTTTATAAAGCATCCCATAGGGGTTCTGTACTAGTGAAACCAGGCGTTTATCTTGAAGAATCGACTTTTAAAATAACTGTGATTATACATTTAAGGGAGCTACAAACAGGGACTTTTATGTCTAAAGGACTTCAGGTAAACTTTACCTTTTATTTCTTATTTATTCAAACCATTTGAGATGCCCTTTTTCATATCCTTCTTGCTCCCACATCAGGTTTGCTACCGCATAAACCCCGTGTTGAGCACCAAGGCAAGGTATTGGCTGAGGTCTGGCAAGTATCAAAGAAGCTGTTCTGCCCAGTCTTCTGTGTTCTGCTGTTTGCTCAACAGGAAGCAGTCTGAAATGCACAATTGTTATCCAAAATCCAAAATAGATTCTGAAAAAATATAAATTTAGAATAGGAGCTGAGCCACCAGCATCATGATATCTGGAGACATCAGAATATCTTTCCGAAGAGTTAATGGGTAGGAGAAGGAGAGGTACAGTCAAGCTTTCAAAATGTAAAAACAATTTGAAATATATCAAGGTCCTATAGTAAGTCAAATATTTATTTATTTACAAATTTACTTTGTTTACAGTGCATATACCTTCCATTTTAAATATAGCTTTGCTTACACCGACTGTTAGTGTTCTGGTAAATGGTCAAAATGTCAGGAAACATAAGCTGACACGAAAATTTTACTGGTGCACCTCTTCTACATATGAAATACATTACAATGAAAACTAGCCAATGGAACATAGTAATAAAGAAAATTTTCTGCAAAGGCATATATTTTTACATATTAGTAGTGAATACTCATTTCTTATGTTTAAATTTCACAGAAGTTCAACTCTCAAGAGCTTTACTTGTTTTTGAACAAAATAATTATTCTATATAATCTCTTCCCATTAGTGCTTATAGCTAATGTTCCTTAGTGTAGCATTTGTTTTCTTTTTCTGTCCATGATTAATTCAGGACAAATTAGGAAAGGTACCAAAGGCTTTGTTAATGGTTTAGGATATTTTTCTTAATTTCATTGGCTTGAAGGCTTTCTTTGTTCATTTAAATAGTAATGACTCGCTATTTATGTAGTCATCCAGAAACCATTATTAAAGTTGAAATGCTTATTCAAATTGCCCAATACGTGAAGTTGGAAAATAATTCTAAGAGAGACTTGTAGTAGAATTTTTTCTACTGTGAAAGGAGACAGAATTGAACGGAACTGAGTAAGTGCTAGCACTTAGGTAGAATTGATGCTCCCGCTATGCATGATGGAAAATAATCCTGTTTTCAGTAACAAGACTCCAAACCTTATGATTGTTTCCTGAAAAGTAAAAAAAATAAATAAATAAAAAAACAATGCACAATCTTCATGGATATTCTGCCTGCATCATACATGCCTGGCATTTCTTTGACTCTCTTATCATTATCAAAAATATTAATATGGGAACAGGATCTTTGATTTTATGAGGTGATCAGTTTATGCAACTTAAAGTTCCTGATTAAGTTTCATGCAGTTTGGCCTGTAGAATAATTAATAACTATTTAGGAAACTGGCAATGAAAACCCTGTGTAAGTCCTATTGTGTTCCTAATTACTATTTTGCAGCATACTCTGGCTCTTATCTTTGACTCAGTTTTAAAGTGGGGCAGTAATTGCACCCTGCTTACCATCTCCTTCAGAATAAGGTCAGAGGCCATTATTTTATTCTTTTTTGAAGGGTAAGATTCTGACATCCTCAAAGTTGAAAAGAATAAAATTTGAGAACTTTGATGGAAAATACTATCTGGATCACTGATCTCAATGATGAATAGAATTCAACATGCATTCTAAATATCTTTCTCTCTATTCTTGAAGTATATAATCCAAAATATACTTTGTGCCCCCAGTGCTAGTGTGCACTTGGGAAGTTTATTCATAAACCGGTGACTTGTACAACACAAGAGTTCATATTGTCTATGGTAACACACACTTTGGAATGATTCTAGTTAAAATTCATCCTCTGAATGTAATGCCATAAAACCTCTGCCACCCGTTAGCAACCACTGGCACATTCCTAGCTTACTGTTCAACTGTTTAACACGTCGGCCTGTCATCACATATCTTACCATTCAGGTGAGGAATTCCGAACACCAGCTATCTGCTTGCTACCCAAGTTAACACTGTAATTTTCAATAAATTATTTTATCATTTACTACAAGCCTTCTGTCAAAAGGTCATATTTCCTAACAGGCCATCATACGGTAAAAGCCCATTTTATCTTGACATTTATTCAAAAGTTTTCACCTATGAAATGGCACTCAGTACCCTCATCACTGAGTGATGGAAGTATTCAGTTCTGTAAAATTATTTCTTTTTCCACTCTTTAAAAATAAACCTATGTTATTGTAAATACAGGTTTAATAAGGCTGCAGTCTTTCAAGAGAATAAAAGAGTTTTCCTGGGTCATGGATTCATTTCTACTTTGACTTCATTTCTGTCTACGTGACTAATTGTTGGACACAGGCTGTACCTCAGTCTGAAGAGATGGCTATACTAACTTAAGTTATATTTTCCTTACACAAACTCTTGTTTCTAAATCCTGTTTCTGAAACATATATACAAAAGTTTGGCTGCTTCTTCTGTTAGACTGGACCCTACTACAACTTCCTCATTTGTTTTAGAAAATGATTCCATAAATTCTTCACTCTCGCTAGAATGCCCAGCAGAAGAGTGTAGACACCTGCAGGGATTTTGGCAAAACCTACTGAGATGTTTCTGCTCCAAAATTTTCTAATTTCTCCTGAAATTTTTGTTTGTATTCGCTGTTCAATTTGGCTACTGTGTCCTCTCTTAGTAGCGGATATCACTGAGTCATTCATAATTTTTATTAAATAGCGAAACTGAAAGTGACTTTCAAGCTCTAGCCATGTTTTAATGAAAACAAATTTATTATAAAAAATATGAAAATCCTACTTGTGGCATTTGTACTGCAAGAATCCATCACTCCTTCCTGAAAAAAAAAAAAAAAAGGAGAGAGAAATTAGTTCACTGTTATCATAATTTTTGAGGGAAAGATGCAAATTGTTCAATTATTACAAATTCAGAAAAACCATGTGACAAGGCATTAGACTTAAAATTAAGGAGGTTTATTCAAGGAGACCTGAGCGCAACTTCTCCTGGTTTGCACTCACACATAAAAATGAGTGCAATTCTTTTCATGTATCAGACACAATTTATGCCTTGAGCTGACAAATTTGCCAGCATATTTTGTTGGTCACTCACCTACTCATAATGCCAATTCTAACTACATTTTGTGTCCATAAAACTTTGATTACTTTCTTCATCTGCTGTGTTTCCTCTCTAACTTGAAGAGAAATAGTCAGTGCATCCTTCTCATCAGTGTTTTTTCTAACTTGATTTTCAGTAGCTTCTCTAAAGTATCCTCCTCAAAATCTTTTAAGACAGTTTCTTTGAAAGTTAATATAAGCTTTTCTCTACAGTATTCTGAGACTGTGAATAATTCCCTTATTTTGTTTATACTTTCATGCTGGAGAAAGTTTATAAACTTATTTCTGAACTCTGTGAATCTTTTATTTTGAAGACTTCGAAAATATGGCTTTCAGCCTTCTTATGTCACATTCTCCAATAACTGCAATATGTCAGTTTATGCAACTTAAAATTCCTGATTAAGTTTCATGCAGTTTGGCCTGTAGAATAATTAATAACTATTTAGGAAACTGGCAATAAAAGCCCTATATAAGTACTATGGTGTTCCTAATTATTATTTTGCAGCAATATGTCACAATCTCCAATAATTAAGCTGATATAAGCCAAATTTGAATTGATGTATTATTAGCAGTATTTCCAAGACACTTCTGGTTTTGATGTTGGTTTAACATCATTCCTTTTATTATACCAAAGCAGATCATATATACAAGAACCCCTAAATAAATCAGCTGAACCAGTCACTAAATCAAGTAAAAGAAATGGAAATTTATGACAGTATTTAATTCACCAGAACTCACTTTTTCCGTTAATATTCTCAAATTTAACTTTTCCTAGACATCTAGCAGTCTAATCAGAAAAAAAGCACAGCTAAATGATATTTTGGGGACAAGGAAAACAACTACTGACGCTCGACTCAAATGCCAGAAGTCATGCCATTAATTGACATGTAGATGATGCTGAATTCTCATTCACTGGATGTGTAACCAGCTTTTTACTTTGGCATTTTTCTCCTATGTGAAAAATACTGACCAACAGTATAATTTTGGTAGTTTTACACAGGTAAAGCCAGAGCAGACTATTAGATTAGCTGAGTTAGCACCTTGTATCTCAGTTTCTTACACCTGATCCAGTTTCATCTGTCTTCAGCCTACTAATTTCTGGTTAACTGAAGGCTGACTGAGAAATTAGACAGCCAACTGTCCCCAAACTTCTATCTTGCGCTCTTTTTTCTCTGAGTTATAACTTTGCAATTTATGCAAGGTCTAACTTTGCATCCAGGCATTTTATTATTTTTATTCTGCTAGTGTCATGTGCAGAACTTCTAGGCAGTAAATTCATGTTTCCTTCCCAGTCTTTGATAAAGCTTTTGAATGCTAGGCCTGATGCCTGGAGAAGCAAGATATACTGTAAAGACACACTGTTAGTCTGAGCTGTTTTAGTGATGGCTGCTGTTTGTGATCAGTCAGTCTAGTTAACTGTGTTAATATTGTATAAATGCTACATGTCACTAAGTTGAACACCTTACAAAATCCTAAAGCTATTACATCTGTACAAGTATAGGCCAAAGCTGCAATCTTGCCCAAAGAATGAAATCAAACTTGACACCTATATTCATACAAGCATGTTGCCCAACATCAATATCTCTGTTATGTAAAGCTGGACTGGTCTATGGCTAGCTAAGTGTTTTTATTTCTTCCACCTATATATTGGCAAGTGAGCACCTGTCATTTTCCACATTTTCCATGACATTGATATTTTCTCCACTATTCCAAGACATGTTAGGCATGAATATCACTGGGCCAAAGTTCTCTTCAAACAGTTTTCGGTGCAAATTAGCAGAGCCATAAGCTTTTAAAATGTTCATCCCAAGCTGAACTTCTACAGCAGACAAGAGGTTATTACCTCCTCCTTGTCTGATACTAGCACATCATCTCACTTTTTCTTCAACTGGTGGAAATACATTACTGAAAATTACTACCCTTTTCTGTTTCATCATTAGCAATTGTTACACCTCTATAAGTGTTGATGTGAATATTATTATATAAGAAGCAAAACAAACTGGGATAAAATAAAAATTAAAAACAGTAATTTCAGTCTTCAATAAATCCTTAGTCATATTATGCTGTATTGTATGAAATACTTATTTAGGACTTCTAATTTACTGAATTCTAATTTACTGAATTTACTGAATACTGAAATTACTGAACCAGTACCTGGTTCAACCTGGCAGTGCTGTTATTTTTAATCTGAATTTTTTTTTTTACTTCAATATTTCATGCATATCCACCTGTTTTGTCTTCCAGATTCCTGTTGCTGTGACACAGATAAGTTCAACCAACCACCCAGTGAAAGTGGGACTCTCAGATGCATTTGTGGTTGTGCACAGGATCCAGCAAATTCCCAGTATGTGGAATTGTAGTGGTACTAATGGTTTGGAGACCGAGAAATGAGTATAAGCTGATTTCATCAAGGATGATTAGCTGCACAACAAATCACTTGGCTAATTTCAGCTTGTTAATTCAAGTGTAATTTTATTTGCTTGATAAATCCCAGTGTGGCTTTCTCTGTCATTGTTTCTTTTGAACTGATAAATTAAGTAAATAAAACTAAATGGACAGCCAAATAACGTAGAATTAAACTGTCAACCAGCATAATTTAGTATTCCGTAAGATACTTTATCTGGAATGTTTCTCCATATCCATGGTAGGGAAGAAGCAGCCTGTTCAGAAAAATCATCTGTACCTGGCCTGGTTTGGGGTGAAGCAGAGAAGAGAAAAATATCCAGGCTGGAAGTTCTTTATACTTTACATTCTGAACTTCAAATTCATATATACGTTTTAGTGAGAGAAAAGAAGAGGAGATGTAGTTATTAAATAACATCTCGGTCTCACGTAGTTGTGGCAACAGTAATGCAGGTGATATTTAATTTTCTCTGGCTTTAATTATACTTTGTATGGCTTGACTGAAAGCGAATAGTAGGAAATCAAGTGTGATTTCCTTGATGCTTTGTTTCAACATGCTGTGTACAGAACCTTTGGAGGTTGTTTAGCCGTTAGAGAGCGTGCTCACTTTCCAAGTCTGCTGGTTTTATTTACACATTTGGAGCAAATTTACTAAGTTCAAGTTTTGATGATCCCCTAATAGCAGGGTGCAGACGGAAAGAGCTGTGCTTGAACCAGCCTCCTAGGACTGAGTCCAGGCGGATTCTCCTAAAGTGACCCCTGAGGGAGGTGTGGTGCAGATAAAGCTCATAAGGACTGACCTGATCCAGCCCATCTTTAAGGCAGTCTGCAGATGGGGCTGACACTGAAGTTGTGGGTACCCTTGCCTCTCAGCTTAGCCTATTCCCCTCATCACATTTAAACAGTCTTTGGTATGAGGGAGTTTTATATGTTCTGCCTTGTCCCCATGTCCCCAGATGGAAAATTTCAGTACCATCTGCTGCTTGTTGTGAACTCAGAGTAGTGTGAAGGAGGTTGGCATGCTCAGATTTCACTTAAGAGATCAGGTCTTGGAAGAAATTTGTTTCTGAAGTATGACAGATAGCTGTGATGTGCCTATGGTTGCATGGATTGCTTTTGAGTGCTTAGGAACAAATGAATCTAGGTAACTGATTTCAGCAATTTGAGTGATGTTTGTAAGTGAATGATCTGAATATTTTTGAGAGTTTTGAGCTTGTAAGAGCTCCTAAAATGGATTCAGGTGAAAATTAGGTTGATTCACTTGCGGAAATGGTTTATGAGACTAGTCACACAGAAATTCAATGTAAGAGATGCAAACAGTATGCAGATCTTTTGGCATCAGGCCTCCATCAGCAAGCAACACTAAAGGACTCATTTTAGATTTACATACGTTGTATGTGTATGGTATATGTGAGTCTTTATTCTAGTTTGAATGTTTTTTTCTGTAGCAATGCTTGATGTGCACCTTGTTTTTCTACCGCTATATAACATTGGTTTTGTTGAATAGACAGTTACTTACTAGTCTTCTGGTTTTAGTATATAGAATCATAGGGTTGTAAGGGACCTCTGGAGATCATCTAGTCCGACCCCCCTGCCAGAGCTGTAAACCTTTCCGCCACATGACGCTTTCTGCTAAGTAAAGTGACTGTAATTACCAGAAAATCTCTCCAGTGTTTCATCTTAAACTTACTCTGTTCATTAAGTTACATTAAGTAATGGCAGATAAGAATAACAGAATGTGGGTGAAGAGTCTAAAGCGTGCCACTGCAGCAACAGTTTTGATAGCATTATTTCTGTGTTACTACTGTGTGTAATGCACTGCTTTTCTCCTTAATGACTGGTTCTCTGGATGGTGGTAATTCATGATTATTTTTGCTAGTTTGCAGCTTACACTAGAGCCAGTGTTAATCAAGGGAACCATCAGTTTGCAGTATATTTTCCTGAAGCTAAATTGCGCTTTCAATGAAACAGGTTTATATTAGTATGTACAGGCAACATAATAGCACCCTGACAGAACTGGTAAATAATGTTGGCCTATAGAGAGCCATTGTCAGATGCTCTTAAAATATGCATGTTCTTGCACTCTTGGTTTTCAGAGGTGTTAAATCAACCATGGGTCTAGTTAATTACTGAAAAAGAGATATGATAGAATTGTTGTTTTATTTTATTTGTTAGCTCCTAAAGAGGGGGAAGAATATAAATCACTGTTTATCCCAAAAGAAGGCAACGATAGTATAGCTATTAGTTCTTGCTTACCACTTTAGCATAGACTTTTCCATCAAGAGAACCCAGTTTCCATTTATGTTCATGGCTAGTTCTAAAAAAA